>JBAJNP010003596.1:0-38554 GCA_036877545.1 Yasuhikotakia modesta | reverse complement strand
ATTTCAAACAAACCCCTTTGTTTTTTGGCCATTCACTTTTTTAATTCTAAACCTAAAGCACTTTTTACTGAAATGTTAATTAATTACTTGCTTATTGGGTTTAGTGCTTTTTTGGCTTGCCACTGAGAGACATTTGTATTTTACTTTTGTAGTAGGAGAAGTAGTAGGAGCAAGTAGTGATGTATTTTTAATGACAGGCTTTTCTCTGTTTCTCTTACTGTCCACTGCATTTTTCAGACAGCCTATCGATTATCAAAATGTGTGTGTGATCGTAAGTAATCTGCACATCCTTATGGCAAAAAAACGTGTGCTGCCACAAGCTCCTTAATGACATCAGCTTTGTCAAACACACACCGCATGCTAGTGTGCACGTCAAGTGTTAACCAAGGCTGTAATGAAAGGTGTTTAAGCATTATTAATTCTATACGTCTTTACCTCATCCTCCTTGGCTGGGTTGTCCATCTCCATCGGTTCTTCTCCCTCAGCAGATTTGATGATCTCTACCAGAGAAGCACTGGAAACACTGAAGACTCCGTGGACATTCACACGTACCTTCACCTTTACCTTTGAGCTCTCACCTGATGGCTGAGGCACCACCTTCTGGATGTTAAACTGGCCTGTGGGCAGGCAAAAATTACACTGATGAATGTGATCCTTAATTGTTTAAAGTAAAGCCTGGGTTTAAGATGTCCTTTGTGAACAGAGTACTTTCTAAATGCATTTAACTATAAACAATAGAAAGGCAAACAACTGTTTTGAAATTGTTGAAAACTACAGTAAAATCTGTAGCTTTTACAAAAGGTAGAGAGCTGTCAAACCTTATTTAACAAATTAACATACATTTCGCTATCCAGATAATGCAGAGATTTTTTAAAAAACATTCATTTACACAATAACACCAAGCAGGCTGAATATCAGCAAACTTAAAAACATCACACCTGTTTGAATGTATTTTGCTGTAATACTGCACAGGTAGAAAGCAAATGTTCAAGGACATTCCAAAAGTACCTATGGTTGGATCAGGATACGGCAACTCTTTTGCATTGCTGTAGTAGGCTTCCAAAGTGAAGGGCTCCCTCCGATAGAAGGTCAACACTTTGGAGAAAGGTGCTGCATGGTTCTTTGGGAAAACTTCACAATCACTAGAAAGGGAAAACAGTATGGCCATTAAACCATAGCTGCCATTAAAATAATGATGAACTTTAAAACAGGAGTTTCTGAAATTGTGTTACACACAAACCTAACGCCTTCGTCAGCTGCTGAAGTCCATTTTAGAGAGACGGGGAATGGGACCACATCTGTGATGGAGAACTCACGCACTTTAAAGGCAGGTGACATAATCGCACACTATGGAATAGCAAACACCAATTATTTTATTTAGTTAAATAGAGGAATAAACTATTAACTATATGATTAAACTAACAACTCAACATCTGAATAATAAAGTACATGTAAAAGTCTAATAGAAGACTTATCATGGAACCAGAACTTTGTGAAATATCATAGCTCTTTTCCAAATGCAGTAATATGAGCACATATGCAACACGAGTGTGTCCCCAATACAAAGGCTGTTCAAACATTATGCAACACACTTTTGGCCAAAAGGCATTATTCTATGTATACTTCACAAATCCCAGAATGCATTGTGACAAGCTTGTTAATGTTCAATTTTTATAGAAGAAATCAAGGGAATAGTTAAATAAAGCATAAAGAATAAAGTATTTGCAAAAGTCTATAAATGAACAAATGGGGCTAGTAATGGAATATCTATTAACATGACTGAACAACTGACCTGCAATGCACATCCTCTGGCCACTGCCTCATCCGCATTCAGTGTCGTGCTCAGCTCCTTGCCAAAAAATTTGCTGATTCTCTCTTTAATGGCTGGAATCCTAGAGGCACCGCCTACAATTTCCACTGCATAAATGTCCTCCTTCCTCAGCTCTGGATGTACAAATATTAAAACAATTCTGTGTTTTATGAACAGGTTTTCATAAACTTTATGCAAATTTTAGGATATAAACAAATGTGTAGTTTTTTTTATTTAGTAAAATAAAACATTTACCAAATTAAAAAAAAAGGACACAAATATTTAAACAAAGTTAATGACACAGTCATTGCTAGCAAATGTGAAAAGTTCAGCATATTGTCTGTGCACTTCAAGTACCACAATGGTCATAGCCTTGTGGGCAGTGCGCCAACATATAGCATTGGCATTATTCAAGCCTCGCCTTGAAGTTTCTTTCTATCCTCTCCACAGCAAACCATTAGTCAAAAATGTCCAAACACTTGGCAGCGTGATAAGTGGCATGTTACTACTCACTGGTCTGTTCCATGATGCCAGACAGAGGACCCTCCACCTTGGCCAGCAGCCCTGTGCAGAGTTCCTCAAACATGGCTCTGGAAATAGGAGTCATTGGGATATTATTAGCCATAGTATTTTTACAAACTAACCTGCTTACATCATGATGCACATTCAGGATAAACACAAGCAGTTCCCCTTCCAACCTTAGTGTCTAATTTCTCTTATGATTTACAGTGCCTGATTTAGCACTGCAGTGTTGGCACACTGTTGGTGTGGTTGCCTGTGGTTACTAACCTATTGAGTTTGCCGGAGACATCAATGTCATTCATAAAGCATTCAATGTTGAGCGGCAAGTCAGAGGAGTTGGCACTCATGAGTTTTTTCAACTTCTCGCACTCCTGGTAGAGTCGCACCAGAGAACGGGGCTTTGAGCGTACATCCAGCTTATATCTCTGAGCAAAATCCTCACAAAAGTAACTGATCAGGGCTTCATCAAAGTCTTTACCACCCAGCTCAGGGTCAAAGGCAGAACCCAGAACCTGTCCAAACCAGTCAACAAACATATTAGGGCTTAATTCGCCAAAATGTTTGTACATGCGTTTAATGGGGGAAAAAGAACTTACTTTTAACTTCCCTTTATTAAAAGCACAGACAGAAACCTGATAACTAGCATGGCCGACATCCACAAACACTACAATCCTGGGCTTCTCCTCAGGGGCTGGCAGGTCCTGTTTGTAAATTCCATATGCCAGTGCAACTAAAAAAATTAAACCTTTTTACTATGATTCCTTATTAATAAATTTAAGTGACAGTACATCAGATATCATTTACTCATCGTTTACTTTTCTCTCCATTATATTTTATATAGATTTAAAAGTTGCTAAATGTAAAATATATATATATATATAAGTAATATATATATGTAATATGTGTTACATATAAATATAATTTTAAACTAAGTTATTAGTTGTTTATGTTTCTTTTTAATTAAATATGCAACATATTTAAGCATCCACAATCATTGTAATAACTTGTGTAAAGTGTACCAAGCCTGCCTTGATGTTTTGTAGGCTTTATACATTCAGATCGGCCCTTTTGCTTTCACACATCAAGCCATTAATAAAAAAAATTCAGTCGACCACTATTAAACAAATAGGCAAGAATAATTGGTTCTTGAAAGTTTTGAATTGATTGCAAGCACAACTGAGACTTGACAGAGCAGAGATAAAAATTGTCAAAAAAAAAAACTTTAAATTGTCTTTCCTATACCAACTATTGCTTGGCTTTTAATGCATTTCTAGATAAATGTTCTCAATTTTGGAGCTGAAGAAATTGTGCAAACTTTCTCCTGTATTTCACAAAAGTTTCAATTTCAAAAAAATAAATTGTAACACTTTCATGTGTCCTTGTTACAGTATAAATATATATATACATACTGCGTAAAAATTAATTAGCAATAAATAGTATTACTATAGTAAGTAAATGTAATAAAGACATTTTAAAATAAAGTGTTATTCTCATATGTAGGCAAGTGGCTCTTTTAACATGTTAATAATAGTTTACCTGCAGTAGTGTCATTCATGAGCCTCAGACAGTTAAGGCCTGCAATCTGTGCAGCATCCATAACTGATCTTCTCTCAGCATCAGAAAAGAAACTGGGAACCTATTAAATTACATAAGATAATCAATATCTGCCTTAAATGGTCTGACTATTTATTATGTCAGCAACAGAAATGTTAAACTTGAACAGTGCAGAGGAAATTTAAGACGGGCTATAAGTAATATTGTTCAGAATTGCGCACAGAAATGACACAGTCTGCCACAGGTTTTTTGAGAGCAGCCTCGGCAGTCTCCTTCAGTTTGGTCAGCAGCATAGCAGAGACCTGCTCTATGCTGAACACCTTCTCTTCCTCCATATACATGACCTGTGGGAACATAGAGCACACAGCATTGTCAGTCAGCAAATCTGAACAGAGTATTGGAGAAATTTTAGGTTCATAAAATCATGGATATAAATCAATTATAATGATCATTTACTTAAACACACTTTACAAGTTACTTTATTTGTAATGAGTCACATCAGCATTATACCTTGATGCCAGTGGTCCCTGTGGTCATCTGTGTGAGATCATAGACAAGGCTAGGCTTTGCTGCCTTTACATATGGATCACTAAAGGCCCTGCCATGGAATCGCTTGAAACCCTGCACAGTGTTCTTGCAGTTTGTGACAACCTTAATGGAAGAGCAGATTTGTTTTTTCAAATTTCCCACTCAGTACTACCCAATGTGTTACATAATTGAAACAATGAATTATAGGTTTACCTGGCTCTTAGCAGCTGCTCCTACAGAGCGACTACGAGGTCCAAAAGATACAAATGACCTGAAAAGTATGTATCAATATTTTTACAGTTCTGCAAAAATTTTTTGCCATGATTGAGTGTTAGATGCATTCCTTTCCTCAAAATGTGAATTATTTTAATTCATTCATCATTGTGTCATTCTTTGATTCTGAATGTTTAGACCTGTAACTGCTTTCTACTCAGACTCTTACTTTGTCTTACTGCTTTCTACATAGACTCTTACTTTGTCTTACTGCTTTCTACATAGACTCTTACTTTATCTAACAGATCACTAAAATGGTCAGCTAAAAACAATAAATCATCTTTAAATAAACAAAACAAAAATGTTAATGATTTTAACATAACATGCTAAAATGTTTTAATATGATGCTAGAAAGAGCTGCGCTTAGAAAGAGATGCCCTTAGAATGCACATCCATTAAGTGAACGATTTTAAAAAGATAATGTTGTCAACTAGAATGTGACAGTGTACTACTATATGGCCTGATTAATCAGCAAAGTTGTCTAAAATAATGTGATCTTGCCATCAATTCCTATTCCTACATAGTCATTTCCTAGAGATGCGTCAGAGCCCATATTAACACAAATAACTTAAACAAACTTTAACCTTAAATAAGTTTAAATTTAGCAAATACCTTCAGTACAACAACAAAATCAGTTTTAAATAGATGTATATTAATTTAGAGTTGAGAAAGTTTGTAGTGAAGTGAAACTATAAGTCGCATGCGTAAACATGCTAGAATGTTCCTAAGGGCTGCCGATGTGACATCAGAGCTGCAGCAACGCGAGCAACGCGAGCCACGCTGTAGCATTTGGCTAACTGATCGCAGCACGCTGTAATCATCACACAAACATAAAAAAAACTTTAATATATTTACATTTAAAAGATGTGGTGGGCTGTCCCACATGAAAAGATGGTTATCATACTAAAGGTAGAATTAATGTACTCCAAAGTAATGTATTTAAATGGAGAACGTATATTTGACCTATCTAATTCTACCTTACACTATTTAAATCAAATTAACTGACGTTCGTAGAAAAAGTTTGAAAGTAACAAAAACGTGAAACGCAGATTTACGTTTTTCTAAGTCATTGTGACAGGCCATTTTTGTAACAGACTAGAAACACGTTAAAGTGTCAAGATACAGTGTAAAATTAACACACATCCGCTAAGGCCTGGAAGTGTCTGACTTACGGTGTACACCGGTCGCTGTATTCGTTTGCTATGGTTTCTATTCCACCGGCCCGAGCGACAGCCACATAACAGCTTTGAAAACCAACATCAAATCCCACCACTGACATCTTCACAGGAAAATATGATAACAGCCAGGTTACGAATACAAGTGAGTATTGTCAATATCCTTAACTATAATAGTCGCCAAGAGACGCGGTAAGAGCTTTTAATTCATTAGACTCACGTTTAACGTGAATTCATAGTTTATCGGTCATCTATTGACTGAGTTAACGCACACCGGCTGACTGCTACATGAATCTGGTGAGAAGTTCACGCCACAGTCCCCTGTTTATCGCGAGAGTTCGCAAATTCTAGATCGCTCTGGACTTTTCTTCGTCTGACGTTGTTCGATTTAGTTTCCTGCTCAGTTTTTTTTAGATTTTAGTTTATTTTATTTTCATTTGTGTTTAAGTGGTACCACATTTCCCGACTGACAGACATACATTAAGAATGGTGTACTCTTAATATATAGATTAATAGAAGTTTATTGATGTAAGGACTGGTTGAAAGAGAGAAGAGAGTGGTATTGATTGTTTCGTATGCAGTAAATATAATTTACTTCGTTGTAGTCTTTACGCAGTATAAAGAATAGCTCGTGTTGTACGTTTTTAGGACGAAAACAAAATTTCCAAGATGCAGGGTAAGGATTTAGAAATGATTGTATGTGAATAAAAGCAAACTGGTCTCCAGGACTCTGGGACTCTGAAGTTCTTTTAAAGAGCTTTAATTTACCTGACAGGCACGCAGTACCGCAATTGTCCAATATGTGGCAGTAATACCAAGAAATGGATGGTCAACAAAACAAGAGGAGGAAGAAAATCGTAGAATCCAAAATGGCGACTCCTATGCATAGGTTGATCGCGCGTAGACGAGCGTAAGTTTTCAACATATTATACAATGTAATTTATAGATTTGAGGTGTGGGTTATAATGATTACGTGTGCTATATTTATTGTAATTTATCTTATTGGTATTTGGTTTAAGTTTGTTGCTGATTTAGTTATTTAATTCGTTCGCCTATAGCGCGTGAAGTGTTTTAAGTCAACCACATATTTTTGTTGTATTCTTCTTTGTTTACGGGCAATTTACTGTGTTGTTTCTCGTGATGGTCACAGGGAAGCAAACAAACAAAATGTTCGCTGCCAGAAATGTCTAGAGCTTGGACACTGGTCTTATGAGTGCACGGGGAAAAGAAAGTACCTTCATCGACCTTCCAGGACAGTGGAGTTAAACAAGAAATTGAAAGACACAGAGAACAAAACTTTAGATGATACTGGGTAAGACACAACACTAAATTTGCAGGACATTAAGTCTTATTATTATTATTTTCTTTGAAAGCCAAACACTTGAAATATAGTTTTAATATAGATTTAGTTTTAATATAGAAATATAGTTTTAATATAGATTTAGTTTTGCTCTTTAGAATTTAAAGCCATAACAAAAATATTCATTGTTGGTTACTGTTGGGCACTGTCAGTTTTTGTATTAAAGTATGTACCTTAAGTGAGCTTGATTTTTTTTTTTAAGGCCAGGAATTGTACCACTAGGTGACAAGAAGGCAAAGAAAAAAAGGTAAGTTGAATTTCTCTAATGCCAAAATCTTATTTGTTTGTTGAAATAATTGTTTTTCAATAATTGTTAATATTGTACATAATAATATTATGGAAACGATCTATATTATGGTATAGATAAAATAACTGCAGCCGTTTTTTTATAATTCTTTATTAAAATAGGTGATAACGTAGATACCACGAATGTGCTTAAAACAGTAGACAGGCTACTTAAAAACTTTAAGTATAGTTTCAAGTCCAAGAGACATGTTAAATGATATAGCCATCATATCACTGGACTATCCAGCTTTACAGAAATCACACATGGAAATACGGTGACTATCCAGTTAGATTGATCAAAAATAATGTATAGTAACTTTTTTTTGCTCTGTTTCCCTAAGGTCCTCCTCCAGTTCTGGCAGTAGCAGTAGCGATTCTTCAAGCTCTTCCAGTGATTCTTTGTCAGACAGCAGTGATTCGTCCAGTTCCTCATCCTCAAATGAAGACAGCAGCAGTGACAGTGAGGACAGTTCCAGCTCATCGTCTTCATCTTCCTCTGAGTCTGATTCCGATTCCTCAACCAGTTCAGATCAATGCCCACCAAAAAAAAGAAAGAAACGGAAATGAAGGCATAAAACATGTACTTGAGATAACTCGTCCCACACATAGTAATGAAAATATACTGGTCAATTTACTTTAAAAAAAACCAGTACATTTTCCCTCTGTTTTCATGCATGTTTTCATACATGTGGGGGCTGGGTAGCATTGCTCCTTTGCTGTTTCAGGAGAGGAAGTGATGAATGTATATAAAAGGAAATAAGAGAAATACTGTTTTGTAAAAGTGTAAAATTCACACAAATCCCTCACATGGGTTTCAGTTTTGTCTTTCTGTTTTGAGACATGTCCAATAATTAGCATTTTTTTGTATACAGAGTGTAGTGTTGTCAGGCCTATAAATTAAAATGCTGTCACATTATTTATCCACACTAATGATATCAGGTGTCCACAGTCATGCTTCTGAAGTTTAGAAAAAGTGAATCCTAGGATGTGATTAGCTGTTTAGGTGTTTTTAAGATTAGATCTGTACTCTGCAGTAAGGCAGATCCCTGTTGCAAGGTTGCATACACCTGGTTTATATTATACTGAAGTTGATACTTTTTTATTTTGCTTCTCTGTGCCTTTTATAAAGAAATAACTTTTGTGTATGCATTGTGATATACAAAGAGCCAAGGCTATGGTTTATTGGAATAAACGAGTTTTTAAGGTAGAATCGTCCTCTTAGTGAGTTGTAAATCAAATGTAGACTATTGTCAAAATAAACATTCTAGTAACAAACTTAATCTACATTCGCATTTCTTTGGTCAATAGGTTATTAAAACGGTACAATGATGTCAAATAAACCATGCACAACAGCCATTATAATTATAAAATATAAGAAACACTTTGGGAACATGAGCTCATCTTGTCGCTGCAACGTTTTGAAACAGCCCCTCTGTGAAGACAATCTCGTCACGTGATCAGGTTAGTTTACGAAGCTAAAATCAGCCGCCCAGGTCCGCGATGATCTCCTGAAATGATCGTGATCTGTCGGAAAAATCGGTCAGACAGAATCATGAAGTCAAGGCGACCCTCAACGGTATGGCTTACTTAAACAAGCTGACCCTTTTAAAGATTTTAATTGTTTCACGTGGGCTGGTGACACATTTATTGGGACGCTACAGCGGATGAGTGTGAAAGCGGAAAGAGACAAAGGGAAAGGCTTTCATAGCTAGAATGCTCTGGGCCTAAAAGAAGCCAAGAGGTAAGTGGGGGAAACATACGGTGAACGAATTTAAATGATCCATATTTACACACCTAAAATAACATTTGTTATATTTTGTCACGCGAACAAAGGATCTAAGATAAGAGCAAGCGTTGTTCCTGTTTTGTGTATAGTGTTACTTGCAAGCTGTTCAATCGTGGTCATGCTCACGGGCCATCGACAAGACAAAGCGAAACTATCAATTTTGATAAGCATACAATTTACTATTTTATTATTAGTTTTATGCTGTCGAACATAAACGAGATTTATCGTGGTCTGTTCTGTATTGTAAAGGTACGACCGCAAGCCTTGCGGTATTCTGCTGTTATGACTAGAGCTTTAGCATTAAAATGGTTTAAAATAAAATGTATTCGACACGTTTATTCCAAATGTATTGTTGGAAAACAAATACTTTATTATTTTTATTTTATTTTAAGTTTTACTTTTAGTATTTGCGAGTTGCGATTAATAAATTCAAAGAAATGTACTGATTGATATTTTGTGAACTTTTGACTCCCGCACTGCATCATAACATTTCTAGATTGTGACGTTTGTGTGCTAAATGTTACAGTGTTCAAGCACAGCAGAACTTTGATCTTGTCGTCTACCATCTTGACAAAATGTAAACATGGTCAAAATGGGAGTCGCTCGGCGAATTAGTTCTTAAAGACGACCTCGGTTAACAAAATTTGAACGACATAATCCGGTTTAAAAACAGAATCAAAGTATATAATATAATAGTGTAAGAGTAACTCTTTTACTGTCACCATTTAACAATTATTTTATTCTCTGGTAGACGATATAGGTGAAACTATCGTTTTCTTTTTTGATTAGATATTTGATTGATGTACCATCTTTTGTACATATCTCCTTCATATTGTGTATGTGTTTTTGTTTTAATTTTTTCATGCTTTGTCAGAGTTTAGTAAATCTGAAAAGCTGTTCACAGCCACAATGTACTGTAGTGTACTTAAACCTTATATCTTTGTATGTGCTTGCACTCGAATTTAATAGCACACTCCAAATGTTTAAAGGCCATTTAAAGTCAGGAGTTGGTGTAGGATCATGGCTGTGTTCAGAATAGCATTCTGTACCACTCTGACTATGTGTTGTGCGGTGTGTACCATGCATGTGATACTCTGATGACCTAGGATGTTTGTTAAAATGAGAAATGTACAACAAGGCACATTAGGTTGTGTGTCTCACAATGCAATACGCTCAGCAGTCCATTTGACAAGTCAAATAATTGTGACTAAAGGGTGTAATGTCAGATGTGATTTTCAATATCTTTTGACTCATTTGATAAAGCTAATAAATGTTAACACAATGTTACACAAGCATAAAAAAGTAAAAACTTTTTTTTCTGATAAACTAACTGGACTGTGGTCACAACAATTTATTGGTTCTACTATGCAACATTTTGTGTTACGTAATGTGCACTGCATCAAATATTTTTGAAAGAAGCAGTTTACATTATGTACTGCAGATTAAGCATGGCTAGTAGGAAGGTCTGTATTCCATTCTGAACATAACCCATGAATAACTTAAGTTATGCTCCATAACTACCCAGCTTGTTCATGCATACCTCTGAGCTGTTGGCACAGATTTTGTGTGGCACAGGCCGTTAGTCTTAAGCTAGGACAGACCCTGTGGTGCTTAGGTAATGAAACGCACATTTACACTCTCTGACTCCTGCACAGTACATTAAAGACTTAGACACTGCACAGAAGTGCAGTGTTTCAAAGCACAGTTTGTGTTGTTCTAGTGATGTCCAGTGAAAAGCCAAAGAAGGTGAATTGTTGAGTAAAAAAATGGCCCCTGTATAAATAACGTTTAAAGGCCTACTGTCCCCAATGCTTCCTGTTACAGTTGTGGTCTGTGGCTTCAGTTAACGGTTTCCCCAGTCTGTGTTTATGATTAGAATAAATGCAAGTTTCTGCAGTATGTAGCAAGGGAAAAGAAGGTCTTGTTTAAAACAAATTGTTGCTTTAGCAGTCAATCGGGTCAGATAAGGTCAGGCTATGTAGAAGCAGAATTATGAAAAAACAAAGCTTATTCTTTACATTTTTTTACTATGCTTGAGCTGCATTTTCCTCATGTTTGTTTTTGGAACCCTTACAAGCATTTCCTTTTCAACTTAATTCTTCAATTTTAAAAGGTTTAATGGTGTTCTCTGGGCTCATGATTGTTGAATATCACAGCTGTATGATAGTGATTAAAATTAGACTTCTCCTAGGTTGCCTGCCTGTGTATGTGACTAGGGCACACACCTTGAGCACACAGTCCTGAGAGATAATTGTCATGCTCAGAGTGAAGAAATCACTTTGCATCTGTTTAAATAAAATAAATACACAGGCAATTTTTGCTTAATGTCATTCAGAAAATGGTAGTATACTTTACTCGTGGTTATATTCAAAGGTAAAGGGCCTCTTTAAAGAAATTACATAGCTCAGATGCTTTTTTTACTGGCAGGACATTTGGGTTGCTTGGCACAATATGGCTCATATGTTAAAAAAAGACCCAACTCCTGCTTTGCTCAGCTGTGTTTACTCGTTTAGCAACTTTAGTAATTTGGTTTTGGGCCCTCCACATCAAACTTTAATTTTGTGTTTAAATGACAAACAAAATGTTAGGGATGTTCCCATCTAAGGATTTTCCTAGTTAACAGGTAGTCATTAATTTCAGCCATTAGTTTGATAGCCATGTTTATGATATTAGTTTAAATACAGAAATATGTATTAGAGGGGCAGTGTTAGATAATGGTTTGAGCAAGTGTAGCATAGTGGGGTTTTTTTGTTCACCATGTCTACACTTCCACACAAACTTTGATATGCTCCTAATAATAGTGCACATTTATGTAGCACAAATGACATGCAGCTAACATTAAGCTACTACTCACTTTTCAAATAATTAATAAGTGATGTTTGAGGTCAGTGAATTTTAAGCAAACGTTTGCCTGCAGAATTTGTTGTACAGAAAATGTTGTAGTAGTCCAAAGGCAAGTTAATAGACATAAAACATAAAAATGACATAAAATCTGTTCTTTTAAAATGCTTGCTTTCATTTAGTCCTCCAACTGTTATTTAACTGTTTGTGAAAATTGTTTTCAGCAATTCCCGTATTGCACCTAATTGCCTCTTCACCCTTGTGGGTACTGTTATTTGCAGTAGTTCTTTTTACATGCTTACCCCCTGGACCTGGAAAAAACGCTGCTGGCCCTTTAAGGAAATTTACGTTGATTGTGTTGGCTTAAGCCCAAGTGGGGGAGGGCATGTGTTCACAGAGAGCCAGCAGCTAATTGGTTAGACTCTGCTCTGAGTCAGTGTCACAGAGAGGAGTGGCTGACTGGTATAAAATAACATGTCCTTATAAGGGCAGTGGTGGACTGCACCATATTTTACATGACACATAGGGGGGTTTCTTACCAAGTTGAGCTGGTCTTAGTGGAGTTAGCTAGTTTTCACATATGTGGGATTAATAAAAAGAATGTGTTTGTTGCCAGCAAACACCTGACTAAATCAATGTTAAATCAAGTATATTATCAGTTTTCTTAAATAAATAATCTGTAAAAATACTTTGTTGTCCTAAAGAATATTCAGTTGTTTGGTCTTACTTTTGTATTTTGAAAATGTGCCTCCTCTTTAGCTGAGTGGTATGTTCCACAGGCACTGTAGCCGCACCTCCCTAAGTCAGAATTATCTCAACTCCCAGGAAATACAGCCCAACTATTGAAGTGTAAAAGCTGCCGATCAAGAAACTCTGTCTCAAAGTGGACGATACTAAACGAGAGACCCATAGGTGGAAAGCACCATCGAGCAGTCTGGAATTTTCCCTCAATCCTCTTCCAATGGTTCACTGGTTGAGGCCATGGCCTCTCAGTCAGGGTAAGCCATAGCACCATGATTTCAGTGAGTAACTCGCGGCAGTAGTCAGTAGTAGTCACGGCAAAGTTTTAGGCCTCTCTTAAAAATTCACGTCCTGTTTTAGTTTGATTTCTTTAAAATCAGTTTCATTTAATGAATTTGCCTTTACCCAAACAGAAAAAACAATTTTTTAAATAAGCAAAGTACTCTTAATCTTTGTGTAGAATCTATGCCAAAGAATTTGAATGTTCTAGACAGGCCTAAACCAGATTATTATTTGTTATGTTTGTGTCTGAAGCACCTTTTAAATAGAATGAGATGGTAAAAAGATTTAGCCAAAGCATTTCTTAAGGAGGTGTATTTTGAAAATGCTATTTTGGGACAAACATACATGGGGGAGTCCATTAGATTAACATTAAGGCAGTGCTTTACATATTTATGTAAATGCTTTGTGGGCAAAGTATAAAATTGACCCTGTCTAAACACATTTTCAGATTTATACTTTTAAGTTAAAAACTTATGGCCCAACCACACTTTTTTTATATTTCGACTCATCCTTACTAGAATAAACAGCCTGCCTTCCATTTTGCCATGCATTTGCATCATGGGATATACAGTCCAGAGACATCTGAAGAAGTCAAGTGACTTTTTACATATGCATGTAATCTCACACACTTGTTTGAGGTCAAACTGTGTGTTGATTTCCTTTATTCAAAAATGAAATGAAAATTGTCATTTACCCACCCTCCAGTTGTTCAAAACCTGTATGAATTTCTTTTTGTGTTCAACGAAACAATTTGAAAGAATAAATTTCGATAAATTTCCTGGCTAAAGTACTGTAGTCACAAGTTAAATAAAAATAAGTACAAAAATAAACTTTAAACCTGCACAAAGCCGAAACATTAATGTATAGTTTTACAAATGGCACAAAAGCAATTTCCTTACTCTTTTCCTTATTAATGTTTTTTGGCATTTCGCTCATATTTCTTTACATTGTAGGCCTTTTTTTCCCCTCACTTGTTTTTATGTTTTGCGTTTGCTTTTCTGAATGTTGTAGTTCAAATTTCATGTAAATCAGGGCAGCCTTTACCATTGGTTTCTAGATTGACAGCCGCTCCTTAATCGAGGAGTCATGGGTAAATAAATTAGTTTACGGTCATTAGAAACATTTTAGAATCTTTGTTTTATAAGATTCTTGTTTTGTGTTCTGATGTTTAAAATGTTTTGGTGTATGTAGTTAGCACAAAGGCTGTTTGTGTGGGTTCGATTCCCAGGGAACACAAAACTTGGGGACCTTGAAAAAACTAAGTCGCTTTGGTAAGTGTCAGATAAATGCAATGTGTAATGTTAAAGGGGTCATTTGAGTTATTCTTGTGTTGTAAAATGTAAAATGTTGCCAAAATAAGATTATTATTATTACGTGTCCTACATGTTTGAAACGACTGGTGGCTGTGAATGACTTGAATTATTCATTTTTGGTGAACTATCCCTTTATTGTGAAATTTGAAAAATGCAAAAATCTCTTGCTTCAGAAGAAAAACACAAACGTTTTGATGCAATTTGCTAGAAACAAAAACTTGGTGAAGCCGTCAGATCTCATTTGCTTTCTCATATATCCAACTATTCCATCAGGTTTGCATCTGTAATGTTATGATTCTGAAGTGTCACATGATTGAGTAATATTAAGTTTGAATATACAAAAGAACAAATTAGATGTCTTCCATGAAAAGTCAGACATACAGTTGTGGAATGGCCTGAGGGTGAGTCATATTTAGGGGTGTTCTATTTAGTTGACTTTTTTGTTTTTATATTTGTGCATTTGGCAGACACTTATCCAAAGCAATATCTAGTACCTTCTGTGTGTGCCTTCCCTAGTAGCCCCATGACCCTGGCATTGTTTGTGCCATGCTCTCCAGTTCTCACACCTTTACAAATGTTAGTATTATTACTGTAAGATGAATACTTTTTTTAATGGCCATGATGCAAATTGTTTTGTAATGCTTCAGAAACACACTGAATACAATATTTCTTGTTTCATTGGCTGGTGGGCGACAATCACAACACAATTAATGCATTTTAAAAAGAAGTCTTATAAAGTAGTTCTCGATAGCATTGTTAAATCTGCATGGTTTAAATCACAGAACTATTCGCACTTGTAATGATCAGTGCGGTAAAAAAAGGTTTGAGTGTGCACACCAGTTCATCAGTAAATATCTTTAATTATTTGCATGCCACTAATTGGATTTAGGCTTCGTGCAGGGTTTGTGTATCGGGTGACTATATGATACATTGTTTACTTGAGTGGCTTTGTCTTGAAAATGTCTTCTCATTCGCATACAGTCTTTTCAACATTGATATTAAGTCTACATGTCTACATCTGGCAAGTAAACATGATATTATAGGTAATTCAATGTTATGGAGCAGTTGCAAAACGTGCTGATGCGTGTTATATCTATGTCTCGGTGCATGTGTATAATTAAAGCAAATTTTCACCTTAATTAATATGTATTCATTCTGGACAAAGCCAAGCTATAATTGTTATCCTAGTTTGCTAGTCTACAAAAAGACTACAATTAAAAATACAATTATTCTCAATAATTGTGACAATTGAAAATAATTAAATCTGCAGTCAAATAAAAAAACTGGGTTGTTTTACCTCATAGTTTCTGGCAGAAACTAACCTAAATTAATAGATTTAACCCAGTCACTTGTTTTTTTTTTTCATGTTTTACCCAACTATGGGTTAAAACGACCCAGCATTTATAGGGTGATGTTTTTCTAGATGACAGATTTATAATATTTTATATAATTTTCGACAGATTTTTAAATACTTTTTTGAGAAAATCCCTCAAGGTGTTTTCTATAGATATTTGTGCAAAACTGTCAGCATTTTGGGCTTTTTATTTGACGTAATCAATTACCCAACACTGTGCATTAGAATCAGTGTCACGGATTTTATGAGTTTCTATCTGTTTTCAGTTTACATAAGTGTGAATTTTCATGTTAAATATTGGTCAAATGAGTACTTTTTTGATTACTTTAACTACTCCATTGTTAGGCTACATATTATTGAATAAATATTTGCAGTGTGCAGGGTAGTTGGTTCCCCAAAACCCATAGCATACAACAAAGATGAGCAAAGCTAGTATAATAAATTTCTCCTGTCCAAGTCTAATACTGAGTAATCATTTTTACTTGGTTCAACCTTGTTTTATAAATAGGAACAAGGAAAGCACTCCAGTAATCCTGTTTTCATTTATTTTAATTTGCTGTTAAAACGTGTAACTGGCACATTTCACGAATATGGTACATTGCTGTTAAAGCTTTCCAAAAATCTATCAGGCGTAAATAATTTTGAGAGCTCTTCAATAAACCGTTATCTAATATAAAATTAGCCTTAATTTCTGTGTCACTTTGACTTATAGTAATGCGTTTCCAATTTAAATTAATTAATTGTATTACACTAAAATACAACACAGTTTGTTGTCACTGCATCTGACTCAATCCGACCCTGCTACATCAATACTGTTACAAATTATTAACGCTTATTAAAAATAATTTCTTGTAACCATTTTGTATTTATTCATACAATATAATTAATACAATTGTCTGTATTTTGATACATGTTTTAAGAAATTAACATTCACATAAATCAAGTTTTAAAAAATGTATTTCCCAAAGTTTGGTAACAGGGTCGCAAAATTTTAAACAGCTCATAAAATGGTTGATTTGACCCTCTGAGGTTGACAGTTTTAAGGTAAGGTTAAGCACCTTATTTAACCATTTAACGTGAAATTAAAGTTACATTTTGACAGACCCTCTAGCCTTATTTGTGGAAAGTGCCAACTGTATCTTAACTGTAGATCAAAAAATGTAGATCAAGAAATCAGATCAAGTTTTGGAATTTATCTCCAATGTTTTTTTTCTTCAATGCAATACCTTGTCTCTGTTGTTAGCAACATGAACCGTGAAGACCGGAATGTGCTTCGTATCAAAGAAAGGGAAAGGAGAAATAAGGAAATCCATCAGGAAGGAGAGGTCTTCCCAGCTAACTCCCCCCTCTTTCCTGAACCTATTAAAGTTGTAAGTTAATTTTGTTTCTTCAATTTTTTTTGGCCCTTTACTCTTTATTTTGTCTTGGGTGTTTTTTGTTATTTATTATATTCTGACTATGCTTTGCTAATCTCACTCTTTGGCAAAGAACCCCTTATGCAAAAAAGTACCATGCCAGTAGTGTATCAGATCAGTGGTGTGAAGTTTTTGAGTAAATGTATTTCATTACTAAAGAGTCTTTCTGCTACATTGTACTAGGTGTCAATAATATTAACAACTTTTACTCCCTACTTAACTACATTTTCGAATAAATGTATTTTTTACTCCACTGCATTTTAAGCGGCAGCCACGTTACTCGTTACATTTTGCATGGCACGCATTTTTGCAGCGGGTTTGTGCTACGGAAGAGGCAATGACGCCATCTACAGGATTTTAAAGGTACTAGATATTGTGCTTTTTACCATTACATAGGAAACGAGGCTACTGGAGGCGAATGTGAGTACATTAGAAGTTGAATGATTGAATCTAGCCCCGGCTATTTCTAGCTGAATTTTTTAGTATTTTATCATATTTAGTGGAACATTACCGCAGTTATGAAAATGTTGGTTGTTTAAACTTAAGCTTAAGTGCAGTCAGTTCAGCGCAGTCACTGTTTACTTATGGGATGCTCGCTGTTAAAATAGTGAGCATGTGATTAGAACATGTGAGTGGATCGATAAAATTTCCTCCAGAGAAGAGGGTGCATTTCCAAATTTTTCACTCGGCTCACTACATCTGTGATGTGCTTGTTAAAGAGACAGAGAAGATATAGGTTTATATCTTCACCATGCCATTTATGTGGTTCTCTTATGATATTAGAGACAGAATAATGTAGTACTGCCAAAGGTTGCACTTGTTTAATACTTAACCAACAATATTTTCTACAACCAACAATAATGGTTTAATACTTAACCAACAACAATAATCACAATATTATATCACAACTTTCTATCGACAAACTTATATTTTTGTGTATATTTATGCAGTTCAATTTATATGTTGCATTGCTCTGAAAGGAATTGTGACTGTATCGTTAAGTGTATTGTGTTAGTTAACGTCACTCAGTCCTAGTATCAGAATGACATATTTGCAAAAACATGATATAGCCAAGGTATCACATTTTAAAGAAATGTGCCATGGTACATTAGATTCCTATAAGTTTACCTTAGAATCCTAGAAGTTGAAACAACTTTTGTCGATTCTTGGCTGTCCTAAAAACTAGAGCTGTACTGTAGTTAGTAGTCCAGTAGTTTTTATCCTGAACATATGGTAAGTGGTAAGCTGTATCCAGTTCCTGAAATATATCTCTTAGTTACATAAGGCTAAATGTGTAGTTTACAACAGGTAAAGTGCATGTCCAGTTAGTATCTCAAATCAAGTGACATTGCTGAAGCTATATAAATGGTGATGCCCAATTTTAAGTTTGCTATTTGAATTTAAGTCAGTTTAAACTGTCTACCATTTAAATGATAAAATCCATCCTAAATGTCACTGCATTTTGATGACCTTTGTAAAGATATTACAAATATTCATGAGGTTGCTGTAAAATCTGTATAGTGTGCGAAACAATAGAAGTGTTGTAGGGATATTACAGTAAAGAAGATTATAGTATGGCTTCACTTATCACTGGTAAGTGATAGTGAACCTGACATAGCAGGAAATACAAGTAGTATGGTCAGCTGCTTATTCATTTACTCATTTTCCCAGTGGGATAAAATGGGTTTACTAACTGTGGAAAACCCCTGCTTGACGTTTCCTCTGGTCAGGCTGCAAACCTGACCAAAACAGTAATTGCTTATTTTGGATGAGTGCTTTTAGGGTGGTTGTGTTGAAGCATATTTCACGTGGGTTCTGTATACGTGACAATCTGGACAGGACATGATATTGGTCATATTATTCAACATTATTTTTTAATCATTTTAAATATTTAAATTGAATCATTAATGAAATGTCAAAAAATGTGTGCAGCCCTGGACTGTGCTTCTTATCATGGCATTAGTAGAATTATGCAAGTATGATAAAGCTTACAGATTATTTTTTTTGAATGAAATTACTTCATGGTAATTGCTAGGATGTTGTTTAGTAGACCTTATGCAGTCATTGGTAATCTTATTGCCATACATTTTGATGTATTATTAAAATGTATGCATAAGATTGCATGCATTTAAAAACCACTCAAGTTTTAAAATTGGAGCCTAAAACAAGTGCTTGTTTATGACTTTTAAAGATCAACTAGATGAACATTAGACTTTATTAAACCAATGTGGGACGTATACAGAAGTTTGTCTTACAGAAGAAAGGGTATATACTAATTGGTTTATAAATTACTTAAATTACTAGGCTTAAAAAGTCTAATTTTTTTCCAGGTAGGGTTACTGTCATTATAAGTTAGGTAACCCTACATTAAGCCCCAGTTTTGTTCATGTTCAAAAATCAAAATCTTGTTCTGATTTTCTTTTTCCGAACAGTCCTGCAAGGAAGATAAACTGTCAAGTCGCATCCAGAGCATGCTGGGAAATTACGACGAAATGAAGGAAACAATCGGTGAACCCCCAATGTCCAAACTCATTCCTAAAACCTCCAATAGTTCCTCAGAAGAGAAGTCTGGTCAGTCTCTGTATAGCGACCAGCGTGGAGGCACACAGAGCCAGAACAGCAAATGGACTCCTGTTGGCCCACCTCCTGGAGCTTCATCATCATCTTCCTCCTCTTGCTCTTCATCCTCCACATCCTCCTCCTCGCAGAAACGTTCGTCCATGCAGGGCAGCCATGGAGGCAGCCAGCGTGGCAGCAGTAGCAGTGGTCAGCGGCACGAGCGAGACTACGGAAGCAGCAGCAAAAAGTCCAGCAAGCACAGCTCTGAGCACAAGTCCCACTCCAGCCCAACCAAGGGTTCAATGAGCTCTGGCAGCCACTCTCGCTCATTGGCGGCCGACCACAACAAGGAGCGCTACCGCAAGTCTCCAAGAGACCGGGAAGCAAACTGGGACTCACCTTCAAGGATTCATTCTTTCTCAAGTGGGCAACATCCCAGCCAGGCTTTCCCACCCTCACTGAATAAACCCATCTCTATGCTTCAGAAACCCACTGCCTATGTGCGGCCCATGGATGGTCAGGAGACCGCAGAGCCCAAGGCTTCTTCCGAGCCCTACGGTACCCAGTCACACAGCAACACACTGGGAGAAATGAAGCCCAGCGGCAAGGCTTCTCTCACCAAGTTGAAGATTCCAACACCACCTACAGATGTAAGATTCTGTTTCTTTCTCGTTTTATGAGGAATCATTATATATTCCTTGATCTTTTAAAATGTTTGTATGTTGGTACTTGAAGATGCTGTAACCAATCAAAACATCTCAATCTGCATTTCTGCACACATTTAAATGTTAATGACATCTATTGGTTCTTCAGAAATGATAATGCCAGCATTATAGAGATGCAGGCTGCTATTGATACTTAAATTGGACTATAAAAGAAAGCCACAGCCCATGTACTGATAGAGCAATGCCTTGCTGCTTATTACCTATTGTAAAGGGGAATATCTTGTAGAACACCCATAATTATTTTTGTTTTTTAGGGTGTAAAATAGCTATCTGTGCATGCAAACAGTCTGCAAAGTTACAAAGCATAGTTATTTTCAGAATAACAGAAAAAAAACATTTCCTAAACTGCAGAAAAGGCATATTTGTACTTCTGCTATTATTTTCATGGAAAACCTGTTGCTATATTACACTTCCACTTAATGCCTGCCTAGCAGCTAGATTGGCCTGTTCTCAAAGCTAGAGTGGAGGCAGGCAGGTATGAAACATTGTTTTACCAATCACAGCAGAGTGAGTAGCTGACCAATCAGATATTTGGGGCGGGTTAGAGTGAAAGAAACAACAACGTTTTAGTCAGAGGGTTAAAAGAGGTGCAGCAGTAATGTATAGTTTTAGAAAAATTGTGTAAGAGAAAACCTTTAACACAGTAGGGTGAAATGTTTAAAAAAAGTGTAAATGTAATACATGGTCCCTTTAAAATAAAACTGTTTAAGAACAGAAGAAAATTCTGAAAGTTTGTAAAACATTCTGTTCATCAGAGCTTCTGATAATTCTTTTACGTGATTTATATTAGCATAGATCTCTATGCCACAATGGTTAATTTTTTTTAAACCTGCTTTCAGAGTTCAGTGGGAGGAGATGCAAGCTGTGTTGATGAGATTTTAAAGGTGAGATTGCTTGTCAGTTGTTAAAGGAATATTTCACCCCAAATAAAAATTCTGCTCCTATTGATATCTAATAGAAGTGTAATCTTATGCACTTTCTCAAAATATTGCTATATAAGTACTTTTTTCATCTATCAATTTAAGATTGTTCCTGTTCATATCAAATACATGACATTATGGCATTATATGACATGCCAGGATTAAATGTGTGAATGTAAATAATTCATAGCTTTTGTTTTTACATTGAATTGTTCATGAGCCAGGCTGAGTTATTGACGTATGTTTTCTTGATGCCTGTGGAAATTAAAGCAATTTAATTTTTCATTTTATCAACCCAAGCTAATAAATCGATGTATTTCTCCATCAGGAAATGACTCAGATCTGGCCTCCTCCACTAACAGCTATTCACACCCCCTGCAAGACAGAACCATCAAAGTTTCCTTTCTCCACCTCCAAGGTCAGACATCAAAGAGTCTGTGCAGTCACAGTACGGCACCTACCAAATAGTTCTGCTGCCATACTATTTATAACATTGACTCATTGTCTGTATAATGTTTCAGTCTTTCTTAACCCACCTCATTCATTTATATTAATATTGCATAACATACAGACAAGTAATTGCTTAAAAGCTGTGCTAACCTTCTTCAGAATAAATGCCACTTGTTTAGATATTTTGTAACGTAACATCCAGACCTGGATGGATCTAATTTGAAATATAATTTTACTTTTAGGGGTAGCTTTAGGACTAACTAATTGTCTTTTAAATTTGTAATTGTTTTTTTTTTTAGGATGCCCAGCACCCACCCTTTGGGGCTCACAGTAAGTTTTTACAAATCCTTTAATAAAATAATCCATTGTGTCACTTCATTTTTTCTGCAATGTTTTTTATTAATGGGTTTCATTCTTTCAGAGAAAATCTCAGGGAAGAGTGCGTCCACCAGTCACACATCAAAGCCATGCGACAGCGAACAGTCTAAGTGGGTGTCAAATCTGTTGAATTTTTTAAACCAATGAAAATAACCTAAAATACCATTAATGTGTAGCCAAATCAAAGATAAACCTATGAAATGCAGGTGCCATAAGCCTTTAGTTAGCACTTCAATAAAATATGTACAAAGCAAAAGACAACTTGTACGTTTTCAACTGACATGCCGGGTGGTTTCCAACCAAACTGATACTGTCTAACTAGAATATTCCTCCAATTCTACAGGGAGTTTAATTTAAACTGATATGTTGTCGTGATCTGTTTTAGCACGCTGCACGATGATCTGAAGCTGAGCAGCAGTGAAGACAGCGATGGAGAAGATCCTGCCAAAACCACGTCCAGAAACACCTCAGCAAGGTAACATTGAAATTTTACTTTCACTCAGAGTAGACATTTGTTATTCAGATAGCATTGTTCATAGTGTTCTGTACACATTGGGTTATGTCACCTGCGGCACCACCTCTGTTGTTCCCATGGCAATGGGAGGACATACAATGGTTGCAGGCAAATTGAATGAAAATTGCAAAAGCCTTCACAAACATCACATTTTCTTAGTAATTCCATTTTAATGGGTTGGGTAAGGAGATACTTTTGCAAGTGACTGCATGAGTGTGTGGGCAGTCTGGCTTAAGTTCTTAGTTGATTCATCAAGTTTTAACCGATCTGTTTGTCTGTCTTAGTAACAACAGTAATAATAGTGAGGGGGCAGAGCGAGAAGACACCAGCAGTCACAGCGGCTCGGAAAGTAGCTCCGGTTCGGACAGCGAGACTGAGAGCAGCTCCACAGACAGCGAGACCAACGAGCCACCTCGTGCTGCCTCACCTGAGGTGACTGACCTGCACAGCCACACCTGTACATTCAAATGATCTCATCACATGAAACGTACATCCACTGCACATGCTTTTTTTATGCCCAGTTTGTACACCACTATAAGTATAAGCTACTGTCCAAGGAACATAAATTGTGTATCTTTTGCTTGAACATTGTAATGAAATAGGAATTTTGCTACCAAAACCCTTTTTTCTTAGAAATGTGATTGACAGGTTGCCCATGATCTCCAAGCTATTGATCTATACAAGCTTATGTAGAGTTGTACATCATCACTTAATTTTTTTTACTTTTTTTGAAGATTGTGGTCAGTTTAAAAAATAATTGGGAAGATCATAACCATGAATTAGAATTAAAAAAAGAAGTGAAATTGATTTATGCAAAGCTGAGGTTGATGTTGCATTTATTGTTGTCTCTCTTTGTCATCGCAGCGTGAGCAGCCTACAGCTAACAAATGGCAGTTGGACAACTGGTTCAAGAAAGTCAACAAGTTATCCCCAGCTTCTCCAGTGGAGAACAGCAGTACTGCACCAACTAAGTATAAAAAAGAAGGTAGAGAGGCCAGCTCAAGTAGGAGCTACAGTGGCCCGGGTTCTAAAGACGTGCCCCCTGCCACTGGACGAGATCTGCGGCCCAACCAGAAGGGGTCAGAAAGCTCCCGAGGGCGTCAGAAGTCTCCCGCCCAGAGTGAGGGCGGAGGACAGGGTGGACGGCGGGTGGTGGTGGGCAAAAAGCAGCCCAAAAAGTCTGAGAAGCCACATGTGGTGGAGGAGCCGAAGGGTGGCCTGAAAGTAGAAACCGAACCCTCACCAGAGATTCCATCACACAGGGCCCGTGCAGCCAACAAAGGTCCCCGTAAGCCCAACATCAAAAAAGAACCCAAAACCTCCTCTCCACGTCCTGCACAGGACAAACGCAAGAACAAAGCACCCAGCAAGATGCAGCAAAAGTCTCGTGAGTTTGTGGAATCTGATTCATCGTCTTCAGACTCGGAGGGAAACGAAAGCGTCCCGTCTTCTTCACAAACTCCAAGAGAGCAATATGCTGAGAACCCTGTCTTGTTCTCACCCATGCTGTCTCCACTGAGTGACCCAGAAGAGAGGCTGCCACCCAGACTGCTAGTGCAGATAGACCTCAGCCTGCTGTCAAGAGTGCCTGGGAGACTTTACAAGGACACTGAGGTGAAAGTGGAGCGGGACTCTCCTGTGGAGGGAAAAGATTTCCAGAAGCAGTCCGGAGAAAAGGCGGCCAGCAAGGGCAAGAGGAAACACAAGGTTGGTTTCTTTATTCATATTGAATTTCATGGCAGTTTTAGCTGCCTAAATCTATGTAGAACGTTCCAAATAAGTCACTTTAGAGATTTAATTTGTTAGAATGCTACAGTAGCAAAGTATCTCACTGTTTTGGGTATGTTTTTATTTAAATGAAATTCAAAAAAATCAAATTTTCATTTTTTAAATAGGCAAATGTTTAAAGGTGAACTTAATTATTGTGTATAAACTCATTGTGTCTCTGTTATTTTTTACAATAATAATCAAGGAATAAAAATGTACATCTTTATTACTATTAGGATTATAATTTGCTTTAGCCACGACAACAAAATTTAAAACTTTTTTTTTTCAAACTGAAACCTTAATTTAATTGTAAGCAATCCTATGTGCTCCCCAGAATGATGATGATGGTGTAAAGCCAGAAAGTAAGAAATCCAAGATGGAGGAGAAGTCATCACATAAATCATGCAGTAAAGAGTGAGTTCTTCCTGCTTTGATCCCTTGATATTTATTAAGGATAAATAAAGATCTCGTTACAAAGTTATTCACCAAGCCACTTAATGTGGAAAACCTGATACATATTCATTTTTTCATGAGACATTTGTTAAATGTTAAACCTCTTTTTTTCTCCAGCTCATCCAAGCGTGCTCAGGAGAAAGAGAAGGATTCCGTACCATCTCCTTCCATTGCGCTACAGCGGACGCCCAAGTCAGATCACCAGGGACGCAAACAGACACTGAGCCAGTCCTCCACCTCTGTTCCCAGCAAAAGCAGCTCCACCTCCAGACATCGCAAAGGCGAAGACAAACCCGTGCGCAGGGATGCCAAGGTGATTGATTTAGTTTTTTTTTTTTTTTTTTGGCCTACCAATTTCCCTTCAGGCATGAGAATATTATTGTGACAATTTTCACCTCCTTAACCTTATCAAAAGAAATATTTTTACTGTTTACAGTTATTCCTCATTCCTCATTGCTTTCATTTCTCAATCTCATTTCTTTTTAGGAGAAAAGTTCTAAAATGGATAATCCTCTTGCAGTACCGGCCATCTCCGATGGCTCCAAGTCCAGATCCAAACTCCTGTTTGAGGACAGGTACTGAAACGTTGCTCTTTAATCTTTGACAGATTACCTAAGCAAGTCCGCATTCCAGCAATTTTCACATCAGTTTTTGTGCTAACCATCCGCTCCATGACAAGTAATATTGTGTCTTATCAGACTGGTTGGTTCAAAATTAAACTCTATTTTAATTTTGTATATTTAAACAAATTTGTGATTGGCTTTAAGTTTGTCACTTAAAAAAGTGAACACGGTATTTTATGTAAGAAAAGATAAAAAGAAATGGAAGTAAAAGATTTCCTGCATTTTCTAGTTTAAATTCTTAGTTGAGCTTGTGAAGCATTTATCATTTTGTAAATTGTATGTGTCAATTTCAGGGTCCATTCTGCAGATCATTACCTTCAGGAGGCAAAGAAACTAAAACACAACGCAGATGCTCTGGTGAGGGTTTGTTTAGTATTGCTGTCCTCAACATTTGTGTGAGATAATCTGTGTGATATTTCCATGACCTCTGACTTAAGACTTTGTCCTTTGAGAGCTGCCAACTGGCCGCCTCAGCTGAAGCTGATAATACAACGTTTATAAGTCATGAGTCAGTATAATTTACACCTCCTGAAAGATATAGTCACATAAGTTACTGTTCAACCCAGTTTTCTCTATTGATAGTTGCTTGCTGCTGATGCTGTTGTTTATATCAGAGCTAGTCAGCTCTAGTCACGGATCGCCACACACTGCAATATTTAGCTGTTTTCTGGTCAAAACAACTGAACAAGCTGACCAATTCCTTTAGAATTACTTGAAAATTACAGCAGGCTATGTTTAATTGGGATTAAAACTAAACTCTGCAAGACAGTGGCCTTGCATAACTAAAAAAACAATTTGTAGACCTGATTTATAGATGTTTTGTATTTTAAAGAAAATGATGTATACTAATTATTGAACGTTTATATAGTTGGTTGTCTGTGTGCAAAGGTTGCCTCTAGTCATTTCTAGTACCAGTGACTTTTCAATATCAATTCTGATACCTGAGCAGAAGTTAATCTGAATAAATAGTTATGTAATATGTATTCTTTAATTTACATTTGTTTAAAGTTCCTTACAGGAAGGCATACATTGCTCGCTCAGATCAAATCACTGTTCTTTTTTTTTTTACTGGCTTCATTTGGAAAATAAGGCAATAAAACAGATTGAATAATGAAAACAGAGAAAATCATGTTCTAAAAAGTTTTGTATATGGCTAACAGAAGTCTTGTAAGTAAACATTTAAAATTGTTGTCTTCCTTTCCATAGATGGACAGGTTTGAGAAGGCTGTGTATTACCTAGACGCTGTGGTGTCTTTCATTGAATGTGGAAACGCCCTGGAGAAAAGTGCCCAGGAGGCCAAATCCCCCTTTCCTATGTATGCTGAGACTGTAGAGCTCATCAAGTAAGACCTTTGAGCTTTTAAACAGTATTCTCATGGTAAGATAAGTGTGTTGCTGGGCATGTAGACTTTGATTCTGATTGTTGAAGAAACTATTCACAACATGGACTTTCCAGTGTGGTCAGTTGACTCACAAATGCGTGTATTTGTGTAGGTACACTATGAAGCTAAAGAGCTACATGGCCCCAGATGCAACCTCTGCAGATAAGAGATTAGCAGTGCTGTGGTATGTAGATGCATTGCAATCTTTGTACTGCAAAAATGTGTTTAAAATACATTGGCAATTTATTTTTTGTTTTCACGTTTTTCTAACTTTTGTTAAGATTTTTATTTATGTGCATAATTATTACAGTGCATAGTATTAATCAGCAGAATATGTCTACACACACACCTTTTCCAACAAAACATTTGAAAGCAAACAAAAAGCCATGTGAGGACAATTGGTCACCTTTAATTGCTAGACGCATAATAATGGTCGTTTCAGCTCAACAATAGATAAATTGTTGATGCATACTAAAAAAAAGCTTATACATTTATTAAATCAGTTCAGTGTAACTGATGCGTCTGTTTGTCTTCTCTTAAAGTCTGAGGTGTCAAGCTTTACTTTATCTGAGGTTGTTCAAACTACGGAAAGAAAGTGCACTGAAATACTCTAAGACTCTTACTGAACACTTGAAGGTAACACTTTTCCTGGTCTTTTACATTCCAACCATAGAGAAAATGGGCAGGTGCCATTTCTTAAAGTATGTTAGTGCTGTAATACACATAGTTGTGTATTAGCAAATTGCTATTTTGAGTGTAATTGTTTTGTTGTTAACATTTTCAGAATTCATTGAGTAATACTCAAGCTCCCTCTCCTGGAGTCGCAAAGTAAGTATTGAACCATATGTCAATCTTTCAAGAAGTTTTTAATTTTTTAAAATTAAAACATACCTCCATCCACTAGAAAATCTCATTGGTCCAAAACCTAGCTCTACCTACCTTTACCAACATTAAATTTGTTTGGATTGGTTGATCATTACACCCACAAAAAGTACAGAAATTTGCTTGACACCCATGCTGTGTATGGTTAAACAGGTGGTTCACCCAGATATAGCCCTCATGTCATTCCAAACATATTTGAATTTCTTCCCTTTTGTGGAAAACAAAGATATTTTGGAAAATTTAGTGTCCACACGATGAAAGTAAATGGGTGCCATTTTTATTTGATAACCAGTGTACTTCATGCATGAGGTTTAGGTTAATGATAGTAGAATATTTTTTTGCTTTAAGGTCACCTTCTGTCCTGTGTTTTGCAGTAAAACAGCTGGAATGCCATCTCCAGTCTCTCCTAAGCTTTCTCCTGGCAACGCCAGCAGCTATTCTTCCAGCAGCTCCAGTCAGGGTGCCAGCTCCTCAGTCACTATCCCCCAGCGTATCCACCAGATGGCAGCCAGCTATGTACAGGTCACCTCAAACTTCCTCTATGCTACAGAGGTGTGGGACCAGGCCGAGCAGCTCGCCAAAGAGCAGAAAGGTAGAGTAGAAATAGTTAAGCGGACTAAATAATGGACCTTTTGTGCTGGCAGAGCAAATACTTTATTAATCCCATACACAGGTATCTGTTTTTTAGTTAATATGGCTGCTGGTTAGAGGAAAATAAGCAAATGTCTGTTTAGACAGCAGCCTAAAACAATTTAATGTTAATTATTGGTAAATTTAATGTAAATTAAATTGGCAAATTTATTGGTTAACACCAATAAATTTTATATTTATGAAACATACTACTGAAAAGATTGACATTTGAAAATTTTCTAAAAACAGTTACTTTTAGGAGTTTACAGTTTAATATCTCTTAATTAGAATGTTTAGCAAAAATCTATCTGCAATAAGAGATTATATAAGCAATACTGTTATTGTACAGTATTTTGTTGTGTTGCATACACAGATCTAAATGAAAACATTTAATTAATTGATGTTGGTATGTGTTATGACTGACTTTTTTTGTCTTTTGGTTTCCTCAGAATTTTTTGCTGAACTAGATAAGGTTATGGGCCCGCTCATCTTTAATACCAGCACTATGACTGAACTGGTGCGGTACACACGGCAAGGCCTGCACTGGCTGCGACTTGATGCCAAGCTTGTACAGTAGATCGTTCTCAGAGTGACCCCTGTGGCCATGTGCTTATCCGTAGCCCTTTCTATGCCTACGCAAAACACTCGCAAACTTAATCTGCCTCAGAAATTTCTGTGACACTGTGTTCATTTATACACCAGCTTTGCCAAAACATAAAACACTCAGCGCCCACTCCTTCATGACAAACCCTATGAATACTCATAAAAGATGGCGGCCAAACCGCATGTTTGTTAGCAGAACATTCATACACTGTGTTTTCCAGCTCATTTGTTGGCTTATTTCAGTCAAAAAAGCCATCTTTCTTATTTTTACTATGCCTAAATTTTGTTTTGGTCTTTTCCCCTGTTTTTTGTCTTTTTTGTAGCTGTAAGCAAGCAAAAATAATAATTTGAAAGTTAAGCTTTTTATTTCAACCAAAGTACCTCCCTTTAACCAAAGGTGCTTTATAATTGAAGTTGTCTCCTTTTATCATTTTATTGTGCCTTGTATTTGATATACAGGAAACTAGAATATACAGTATCTTAAAATACACATCTAGAGAGGTTT
This sequence comes from Yasuhikotakia modesta, assembly GCA_036877545.1. Classification (NCBI taxonomy): domain Eukaryota; kingdom Metazoa; phylum Chordata; class Actinopteri; order Cypriniformes; family Botiidae; genus Yasuhikotakia; species Yasuhikotakia modesta. The sequence goes on along the minus strand of JBAJNP010003596.1, from coordinate 8,924 downwards.
GACATGGGACAGGAATTAAGTTGTGTGGCAGGGACATATGACCCTGGGCAAAGGTGTGGATTGCCAAAGGGTTTTACATGAAATATACAGAGAAAAGCTTACAGTCAATGCAGACAGATACCATGACATGCACAAAATGTCATATCGACTGTGCTAAATGATCAAATGTGTTGTTGTTTTTTCCTAGGTGGTAATTGTATACGAGACCAAAAGGTTGTAAAGCACCATATCAAAGCATTACTATTCCTAATGTAATTATTTAGGCCTGGCTAATCTGCATATTTTCTCAGTCATGGTTTTTGAGTAAAATTCTGATCATACCCTGTTGGATTTCCTTTACGTCAGTACCACAAATGCCTGGGGCACGAGTTTTATATGAAATGTAGCACTCGTGTAGGTGTCGGTCTCTCTACCCATGATTTTCTGGTATTAAGCGGAGGAGTATTTTAATACTGTGGCTAACCAGCTAAGCCTAATAGATTTTATTTAGTTAACTGCAAATTGTTCTACGAAATGTTTTAAGTTACAAGTTACATTTTCACTCTAAATTTATCAGCATGGATACAGGGTTGCAATACCAGATGAGAGACGAATTTCTATTGTATATAAAATATATTTAAATATTTAATGTGAGTCTTGAGGTTGCCTTTATAGTGTCATAGTCACCTATGTGTTGCAGGAAATCATGTAAGGACATATTTATGATGCGTTCTGTTGATAATAGTGGTTTATATATGTACATATTACATAATGTAACTAAGCGCAGACTGGCTCACATCCCATACTCATCGCTATGTGAATTTTGACAGCAAATCAGATTGAAAGATTTCACATTAAAACAAAATGACAAAAGGGGGAAGACCTTGTGAAAATAGGTTACGATCAATCCACAATATATGAAATGCTGGAAAATGTTGTCTCTTGCACTAGAATTTTTCCACTCATAGGCTCCCTGTTTTATGTGTAGGGATGAACTGTTTTTTCGTCTATGCAGATGTTTCTTGAAGTCTTCGTAAGTTTGTCTGTGCAGTGTCTCTAAACAAGGACTCCTACAATTTCATCTGATGAAATGGCAAGATATATCTAAAAGTTCTAGGTTTATTACTAGTCTGCTTGTAATTTTAGTGGGCCTCTGCCTTGTAGAATAGTTTCAGATTTGATTTTGATGTTATCTGGAGTCGAGTACATTATGGGGCAGGGATTTGTTAACTGTGCTTTTATGTGAATTAATTTATGCACTAATGTGATTTTATGTACCCAATTCATGATTAAATAAATAGTAACCACATATGAGTAGGGTTTGTTCAGATATTCCCATGACTTTTATGCTTCTTAACACATGGTTTTGTTGTGATGTGTCCTGTTTTTTTTCTATTTGCCCATTTTAATTTTCTTACCTTTCCTACTAGACATGATGACCATGCTTTTAGATGATTAAATTAATTGATTGATTGATTGACTTAATAATCCATCTTTAATTTTCTTTAACTTTATCCAGGGTAAGATTTTTTTGTTCAATAAAAAAATAACACTTGCATGTTTTAATTTAAATACTAAGCTGTACAAATGTACATAAGTCACTTTTAGGGTAATTTTCTACAAGGGTTTAACATTTGTATTAATTGTACATAGAATGTGAATATATTATATGCACATTTTCATAACTGAACCCCCCTCTTTAGTCATTGACACTTTCAACAGAACACTGTAAGTCAGTAATGTCAGTACAATTGTTTTCTTTGCAGTTGTTTCTGATTTGTTGTCATTGTACCATTTTTTTGTGCTATATGAACAAGTCTTTTCATTCAGCTAATGTTGTTTTGACTGTTTTGTTGAAATAAGTTGATCATATGGAAGATCTTCCCTGAACATCTATAAAGAACCATAGTAGGACAGCTATCCTAAACTCTCTGCAAGTCCTCCCAAGAGAGGCAGTTGATTGTTGAGCAGGTCTAGATGTCTATGTAGTACTCATTTTTCATGATCTCAAAACAATCATTGGCAAATACAGTATAGTTAAGATCATTTTAGTTTTGAAAGTATTGAAGAGTTTGACAAAATAAATCTTCATATATATTCGTATTATGGATGCAATGAGCTATGATTTAAAGATACTCTTATGAGCCTCGATTATCCAAACTTGTAATAACTTTTTTGTGAAGTGAGTATTACTAATGGATTTTCTGAGTCTGTTTAATCATCTTTGTATTTTGCTGTATCAGGAATAAAATATATATGATTACGGAATATTGTCTTGATTTTGCATTACATTAAAACATGTTTGGTTGGTGTATGTACACATTCATCTGGGCATCAACTAAAGTGTGAACTAAAGTTTAAATAGTGTAATCATTACAAGCCTCCTTGCTTTCAGATTTTGCATGGTCGGTTTTCATTGTCACTGTTTGTTATAAATGATTTCAGGTAGTTTACATATTACACATATGTATTTTTCAAATTCCTGGTCATATATATAACTAATAATAAGTTTATGACAAAAATAAACCAAGCATTAATGCTTCCTCATAATACACCCTGTATAGGGTCATGATAATAAATGTGGAAATATGGAGGACTGACTTAATTATAATATTAAAATGAAAAATTATAATATATATATAATAAAAGATAAATATAATACTATTAGGGTAATAAATAGCTTAATTAAATAATGTTTTTACATTAAGTTTAAATATACCAATATAAACATTTTTCCTTTATTATTTTATGGGTTTTTATAAATTTCTTTCTGCTAAAAGTTTTTCCTAAAACAGCTCCACTAAATACTGTGCACTATAACTCCGCCTTCTTCTCGCTGATTGGTTAGTTAAATGACTTACGTCACAATTCTACGGACTGAGGTGGTAGTGGCTGTGTTCTGTGTAGGGACACAGTGAGTTGTTTGTAGTGCTTATTTCGCTCTTTGGCCATGAGCTGTTGGTGAAACACACTTTCATGGTGCGCTGAAGTCGGATTACAACCTAACTGAAGCGCCCACAGGTGAACGGCTTTCCCGTGAGTTCCTTTCAAGACTTGTTGTCGTTTCGTACATGTGAGATTTTCGGTCAACAGCTCACTGCAGCAGGTATGTATAGTAATAGACAATAAATATGTTGAACGGTTTAAAGGAAAAATTGACTGTACTGTGTGTTACTATAACATTTTAGGTAAAACACGTGTTTTAGTAAGGCACATGTTTCTTTGTTCTAACACTATTACACAATAGGACTCTTTATACTCAAGTGCATTATGTTTGGGGACTTTGTCCCACACCAGGAAAAGGGGTAATCAAGCAGAACAAATATGCAAATCAATAAACTGATTAAAAACAAATAAAAAATAGTACAAAAAAAATACAAAACAATATATTTTTTGGAAATTTTAAGTAAAATAATAAAATAAACATTAGGTTGTATTAAGTTACATAAGTTGTTGTTATTATATGTTGTTATGGTGTTTTATAGTATTTGATATTTATTTTTAACTCATGACACTTAATTGATTTGATTGGTTAGTAGATTTGATATAAAATAGTATTATAGAAAGGGTTATCCACAGATGAAAGCCATTTTTTGGTCATGGATTTATGTCATAAGGTTATTGTATAACAAATATGTTGCCTCACTGTCTTCAGTCAAATGGGTTACAGTCAAATTAGCTGACAAATTCAGTGTGCCTTTGGCTTAGTAATAATTGTAAGAAGAATTAGGTATGGTGGAAGGTGACAGTAATGCTATGCATTGTTTAGAGGAAACTAGACACTGGGGGTTTGTCCAGATGCTGAAACCCTATCAGTCTGCTGGTGAAAACTCTGCCTCTCTATGAACTCAGACGTTAGCAGACATTGCAGGATACAGGGATAACACTGCACTTAGCACACACAAACACACAAATACAGCTGTCACTGGAACATACTAAAAGTCTGAAATATAGTGGCAGCCTATTCTCACTTATTACAAATGTGACACACCTTTCACATTCACAAAATGTACACAAAGAACATTTTATCATAAATGTCATTCATTATGAACAACAAAGACGCTTTCAGTGCCTCTGTAGAACAGATAACAGGTGCAATTATTCTTACACATAAGAATGTTTGCAATAAAACTGTGGAGGCTTTTATAATGCAAACTCAGAGAATCTGCCTCTTTTGACATGGGGAATGTTTTTAACAATAATCATTTGTGTTGAAAGTGACATTTTCAGCAATGGCCCTTTGATTCAAGACATTCTTTGTCAAAGCAATTACTGTTTGGGTGTTAGCATAGTTACTATAACATACCCTTAGTGCAAACTGGTTTATCCAGGCAACTGCTCCCTATGACAAACCTGTTTGCTTCTCATACAAAACAAGCTGAACTGCTGCTTATTATTGGGAGTTTCAGAAGCTACTTTGTCAAATGAGTTTGTTGTTCTCATGTTTTTGAAAAAAGAACAGAATTTGTTGCATGGGGGTATCGTTTGCCTAAAAACAAGAATACGGGTGGGACAGATGTTAGTCAGATCAGGGTAAACTGATCCAGAGCAAAGTCACCTGAGCTCTTCTTGTAATGAGTAGTGTCAAATAATTAGTAGCACGGTAAAATGTACTCGAGCCGTCACCAGGGGGGCGCAATCAAGAATGTTGTCCTATGCCATGTGATGAAGGGGCCTACTATGGCGCTGACTACTGAACAGACTTTGTACACATGAGCGATAGCATTAGTGGTGCTTTCAGACACCACAAATAATTGCGCCTGCATTTTCTTAATAATGTTTTATCCTTTATTCCACCACTATTAAAGTATCCACTTGTAAATCATCAACTGCAAGATCTGTTCACACTAACTTGTATAACTAACTCATAAAGAGGAAACAGCATGAACCGAATGGCTGAACATCAGCTCCCCAGGATGAATTCCTGCTGAATGTGACATATTGCTTCAGCTTCACTGAGTGCTCAAGCATGACAAAAGCCCACTGTAGGACAATGAGACGTCTGACATTACAATAATTCGGATGCATTATGGGAAATCTGCTAAGCAAAATGCCTCTTTATTGGTTGTTGTGCAGTAGATGTGACATGTATACTATAATTGCATTTTAGATGTATGTATGAAGCTAAGATTTAGCAAATAAGAAACATGCAAACTTGCTGCTTTAACATTTTCACTTTATTATTGCTTGTTTTCATGTTCCAGTTTCTTCCTGTGTGTCTTTCCTTTGCCTTTCACTCCACTGCATCTCTGAATTAATGCTAGGTAGCAAAGTTCACAAAGTCCTAAAACTGTAGCAATCCGTGTGTGTTTTGTTCAGATTGTATTTTGGCCACTTTCCATGTATAGAAAACGAGAAAAAGTGTTTTAAAGAATGTACCGGTTGTTTCTCCATGCAGTGCAACAAATCCATTGGATACCTGTAAAGTTTCAAATGTCAGGCATCATGATAATAATGTATTTGACTGGTGCAGACATTTGATGTGTTACATTTTTATGATACTACTTTTCATGATACCTTAATTTTATGTAAGATAATAGTCATATTTATATAGTAGTATAATAGTTATTTATATATAAATAACTATACATGAGTTCTCATATATACTAAATATATGAGAACTCATATACTGAATATATTTTTACTACATGCCTGACTTTTGTCTCTAATATTTTTAAGAAATATCACATTGTATCTTCTTGGAGCAGAGTACCACCTTTAATGACTGGTTTTTGTCATCAGCTAAAATTAAGACCAGTTTTGGGAAGGAACGGTTGTCACACTTTCTATATTAAGATTTTAATAGCAGCATTTATCTCACAGGCATTTATGTTGAACTTCAAACATCATGCGCTGTAAAATGGACCATTTTTTTTCATTTGCTTTAGTTGCTCATTAGCACATCTTTGTCACCATGATCCTTACGTCTCCAAACCTGTAATTCTCGCAAAGTGCAGTGCAAGGGGAAAAACTGTGAACACATTTCTGATGATTCTGGCTATGCCTGACCAGCAATGCAAAGGGTGATATAAACAAGCGGGAAAATACTTGCCAAGATAATATTTCTCAGAGATGTCAGCAAATGAATGTTAGTTGTTGATTAGTGTTTTTGCGTACTTAGCAGATCATATTTTTGAAGGACATGGACTATATGTGGTCTCATTAGTTGATCAAACAATTTTTATTTGCAAGTCAAATTTGCAAGGTGCAAATGTCTTACACACACCCTGCTGCTATTATAGAACTTTTTGTTTGTTGGTTTGAAAGCTTACAGCCATTGTATGTTCAGAATTGCACACTAACGTAGTATTCCTAATATCTCTGCAGTATATTGTTTACAGTATACAGATATATAAGGTGCAGAACATTTTGCACACTTTGGACTATACTGTATACCAGTACTGTATTACACAATGCAATGCCTACATTGCTTCAAAGCAGCTATTAAACAAAAAACAGAACATACTTAACATAAAAAACATGCTTAACATAATACACATTTAAAAATGTACAGTAAGCATTAGTAAGGTTTATATTGTGCAGTAATGTTTTTTGTATTTTAATGTATTTTGAACTTTTAACATAATGGTAATAACATTATATGACTTTAACTTTGGCTTGTTGCATGACTGTCAGCAATTTCAAGGTATGTTTAAACAATCAGAGATGAGGTCATGTCTACACTAGCCTAACTGACAGAGGACAGAACAAAACAAATATTTGGGTAAAGCTTATTAAGAAATGCCTGGTTCATATTTCACCCCCCAAAAAATCTAAAGAAAAAATAAACTATTTTGCATAAAGCAAATATAGAATGTTTTTGTGAGATTCACCCTAAGAAATGGGTCGCTGGCTTTGATGTTAACAGTGTACTGGCGGGGTTGTTGAGGAAGGTAATGATATGGTAATGCGATTCATCGAATCAGATCTGAGATTCTTAAAGAGTTTACATTATTATTTACACATTTGACCTATTCAAATGTATATGTAGTGTATGGCTCTTTTTCAGAAGTTAAATAACCTTTGCTAATCTGTTTTATGTGGATATGTCATCAGTAATATCAGCTTTGTTACATCTTAGTTACTAGTGCGCTAAACTGTTTGTTACTGTGCTGAGTCTGATTGATAGGTATCTGTCATTTGATAGCATCTCTACCTGGCCCAGGCTTTCTGTGAATGTAATGTGAGAATTTCAAATATTTCCACTGCCCACTTACCTGCTTGACAGCTTGTTTTCCAACTAAGCTGTAAAAGCAAAAAAAAACACCTAGAAGATTATTTTGTTTTTAAGGTTCTGAAAATACTCAAAAAATTGCCATGAGGTGTGATACAGTATATTCTGTTTTCTTTGATTTTTGGCAAAATAACAACATAAAGGTAAATATAACAGTGGTCCATAATATGCTTATTCTAAGCCATAAGACAGCTTTGTTGTAATAAAGACACAGTTTGATTCTGCTGTAACTCCTTTGCTGTTCCATGGAAGAAAGTAAGCCATACAGGGTTTTAAAGGCATGAAAATAAGTATGTGATTCCTAAGTGATTCCTACATTTCGATTAACTTTACCTAATGACTTGCACCATAATCGCCATATTCTAATGAATTCAGAATATATATTCAATATTCAGAATAGTGGTCATTAAGTTCATAACTTAATATGTATTAATTACAGTAAGTATAATAAAAAAATACAGCTTTTCAATGACACATTTTTGTGAATGTGTGTAATTTCTGTGCCAGTTAACTGTCGTTAATTGTCATTAAACAGTACTGTAAAAAAATGTTGTCTGACAGGTTTCGTGAACACTCTCACCGTTGGTCAAACAAACCTGTAGTTCCACCTCATACTCAAGCCATTAGTTGAGGCAGTGTTTCTATGATTGGTTGTTGGTCAGAATGCTTAACAAAAACAAAGCAATGTTTTGATAAAACCACAGTGTTTACACATTTTGGGAAAGAGCAAACTATAAATGGCTCATACTAAATTTGCATATAAAGCTTGAAGAGGAGAGACTTTTAGAAACACATAGTTGTTTCAAAGCCAGACAGCCATTGCCTCTGGCAAAACTTTAAATTTAAATATGAAGTATACTATTAAAATTTAGCTGTAACTATCAGAAGTTAATGTTTGGCTAACTGTAAGACACATAAAGTTACATACAGTTTGTCTGACCCAATTTGCTTTACCTGTTTAGCTTATCTTGCACATTCCAGTCCCAATGTAATCACCTTTTCTTTTATAAGGAACCAATATTTCATAGCATGAAAGGACAAATTGTTTTTGAAAATGTAATGAAATATAAACAAAACTAGTGCAACACAATACAATCCTGTCTGGAAACTGCTGCAGGTTCCCAATTTAAGCCACCATCCAGGATACATGGTGTCATTTCAGGGCATAAAGCCACCTGGTAGAGGGGGCCCTGGTCTGATTGATGATGGTAATCACTGCCTGAGAAAGGTCAGCTAGGTCCTCAATGACCGTCCAGAAGACATTGAGATTTCAGAGGTCTCCCCTGACCATGCCATCCCCTGGGCGACAACATCCTCTGGCAGGGGTATTGGGGAAGTCTTTGTCATTCATTCTGAGAACCAAGTCTGATTGGGCCAATACGGCACAACCAATAAGACTTGATGCGTCACAGCTATTCGAGGAGGTTTACTGGGGAAAACAACTGGGGAATACTTGCAGAGATTCTTTGATGGCAGTGGGCCCAACGGTGGGCTAAGGCATCTGTGCTTCGGAGCATTGGTGTGGAAGTAACAAACGGACAGTGTGAGGTAAATACCTCCTCAGGGTCACAGGCAAGACAAGAACCTTGTACTGGTATGCCCTTCCTATTAAAAGCAAGCCATAGAAATTGCTGTGTCAAGGAAGGATTGGTACATGAAAACGTGTCCTTTAGGTCTATGGCTGTAAATGGCTATCTCTCTCTCTCTCTCT
>JBAJNP010003595.1:15754-38564 GCA_036877545.1 Yasuhikotakia modesta | reverse complement strand
ATGCCTGACATAAACACTTCCTTTTGGTTGAACTGCTTCACATGTTTGCGACAGATCCAAGAATGAACAGAATGAATAAAGCTTCAAGAGAAAAGAAATACACTGACAGCCCTTTATTTGTTAAAACTTCTCTGACAACCTTTTCATTTCACACAATTTTGTACAAGTTATAGATATACAAAATCAGAGGATATTTACAGTGATTTAACTTTGCATTATTATCTCTATATATAATAAGCATGCATAGGGGTAGAATATGGCAATTTAACAACTTTATTCCAGTAATATGTAATGAATTAGTATGTAAACCAAAATTATTTTTGGCATTTGACAAGCTGATAAAGGAGTACAGGAATAGGGTACCACAAAGTTAGGCTAGAGAATCACTACAATGTTTGTACATCATCCACTCACACTATATACACATTTTATCGAATGTCATGGAGAGTGAACAATGAAACTGGCAGTGCACTGGAGTCAAAGACTAACTCAGATCAATCACAACTGACCTGTTTAACTACTTTCTTGGTAATCTCACCACTCTATATAGTGGGCTCCAAAAATGTGAGACCCCTTGTGAAAATGCTTCTATTTTGCATTCTTTAAGATATTTATATAGATAATCTTATAAGATATTTGAGTGAAATGTTTAATTATATTACACTCTTGCATGGTATGGACTCAAACCCACACAAGCAAGGAAATCTGACCTGCTGTACAAATGAGTTAACATGGTTAATGTCACACATTGGTTTAATGTGATTAGCATAAAACTTATGTAATATTTCTTGATTGTGCATCATTACTAGTTAATATTTTGTAACCTAATGATAAACAATCCTATATTGTGAATGTGCTCTCAGACTTCAGAACCTCACTGTAAATTACTAATTAAAACAAAACAAACTAAAATACTCTGTTTTATTCATCCCAATTGTTATATATAGTTTAAGTAAACAAACAATGTTTCAAATATCTATAAAATATAAAGTCTAGATAAAAACACAAAATATAAACACTGTGAATATTAATCTCTCACATAAACAAAAAAGAATATTATTTAGAAGAGCCATAGGTAGCTGTAGATCTGTTTTTTTCTTTGTTGTAAAAACAAAGCTGCTAATTTTTTAAGATTTTAAAAGTAGTGCACAAAGATATTAATACCACCCCAAAAACACAGCATAGGTCAATCAGTGTCTCTTCTCATTACAGAAATAGTCCTTAAATCCCCTCAAATCAAATGAGTGCAAACAAGAAAGCAAGACAGAAATGTAGGACGCATACCATGTCCCCGGTTGAGGATTCTTGTGGGTTAGTCACCAGGCCACTGCTGGTCTTCAGAGACCTGTGGCTACTGATGATGGGCATGTGGAAGACAAAAGAGAGGATAAGAAAGTTAAAGATACAGAGGGAGGGGAGAGCAAGAAGAAGAGAATGAGCAGAAATGAGAGCAGGAGAACTGCAGACAGGACTGGACACTTGGAGTCTGTGGAGGAAGCGTTAGGTTTTGACCTTTAGACCACTGAGAGCAGGGGGGCTTTGGATAGAGTGCTTTGAGGGCGAGGTGGGTGTACAGCCGGGATTAAGGACTTATATGAAGAGGAATAGGTTTGATTCATAATCCTAGACACGTTTGACTGGAGAGCATTGGATGAGCTATTTTTCCATCAGCCAGATATAAAAGCTGGGATCTTGGAAGCAAGGAAAGCATGTTTGCTACCCCACCAGCTTTTATAAAACTCCTGTCAGCCTGCAAACAAAGATGCGGGTAGACATGGAAAGTCAAGAGGTGTGATAACACATACATGAAAATATAAAGCTCTATATTCCATAAAAAATACTCAACAGTAAACTGCCAACAAAAATATTACTCTTGTAACAAAAAGACATAATGTGTGTCAGCACATCACTTTGTTTTGCTCTTATTTCTCCCACAGTTTGTTTCACACATGAAACAATAAAGGGAAAGAGGAGGAATAAGAATATTTTGGCAACACACAGAAGAGGCTGTGAAGGCAAAAAGTTTTCATTATACAATAACATGAAATTGTAAGTCCTGCTTTCCAAAGCAACACAGTGGCAAAACACTGTAAAATCCTTTGTGTTCCTTTTGATGGGTAACTGTAGTTATTGACAAGCATGCACAAGCAGTGGGTTGTGATGACATCAAGGGGATCCACATCTCCACAGTAACATCACGGCTTTACAGTTTACAGAGCATGACAGATTGCTCATGTGCGTCTTTATGCCATAAGGAAGGGCATTCCTAACACCGGCTACCCTACAGCAAAACTACTTGTCGGAATTGCCTCTGGGAGTCTTGGAGCTTTGGGGATTTTCCGGGTTTTTCCGGAGTCCCTGGCTGCTGGCGAGATTTGGGTGAGGAAATCTGACCTGAAGCAGACGAGTCAGCAGAGTTCTGTAAAGATTCGCAATGGAACAATGTTAGAGACAGATAACTGATGAGTGCATGATAAATGAATGCAAAGATTTCTGATTTGTAGACATGATTGGAGCAGAAAAATACAGGCAACATGCTCAGGTGTACCACCTATTTCCCAGCCACAGTACATGCACTTTATTAACCCCATGACAGATTAGAAAATGTCATTTGAACAGAGAAAGAAGTTTATGGCTTCCACCTCATTGAAAGTCTGAACAGTGAAAAGTAGACAGAGTGAAAAAGTGGGACAACAATCATCCAGACACCAAGTCCATAATCATGTCCACTGAAATCACACTAAGTAGAGTGCTTCCAAGTGTGCTTAACGGCAGACACCTACAAAACACATTTACAGTCAATTATAGTCAGTGGTTAGAAAGTCAGGCCCTTAGAACAAACCCAAACCACCAGCAGAAGGGGGAGGATGAAGTGAGGGAGAGACCTGTTTACTGCTGGTGCTGGAGGAACTGGAGGAGGTGGAGGTGCTTGTGGAGGAATGAGACTGCACTTTTGGTCTTTTCAGTTGAGATGGCTTGTGGGGTTTTGGTTTCAGTGGTGGTTTTTTCATGGGACTGGCCTCCTCCATTTCTGCATGGCTGGAAACATTCCTAGGCTTCTGGTTTTTGTAGGAGACATCAGCTGGTAGCCCAGGTCCAATGTCACTTATGGTGTTTTCTAGCTGTTTAATGGTTTGCTCAAGGCTATCTAACGTTTGATATGTAGTCTTGCGGATTTCCTCTGTTCGATCTTTGGCAGTCTGAGATGTGGAGGTCTGGTTTTGTGACAAAGATTTAGGAGTGTAAGTGTTTGAATCTACATGGGTCTTGATCTCAAACCTCTTGGCTTCTTTGTGCTCGGTCACGGTTCCATCAGGTTCCTCTTCTTCCTCGTATACGACCACCTGCAGTGTTTTTTTGCCAGTTTTAGTTCCTGTACGAAGGGCCTGGCCAATGGCAGCAAGCTGCTTCTTGGGAAACTTAAACTTGAATTTCTTTTTGGCATCTTTAGGAGATACTACTTTGTCTCCATCCTCAGTATCAAGAGAAGAACTTTCAAAGGAACTCTGCTGTTGTAGAGATACTGCCCTGTCAACAGTGCTACTTTTCTGACTGTTTACCCTGTTCTCGGTCCTGCATGAATCTACATTACTTCCAGGCATTATCTGACCGGCCTGACTGTTTGAGTTTGTTTCCACTTCCTCTTCAGGCTCCTCATCGATCCTTTGCTCTGACAGAACCCTCTCCAGCTCTTCTTCACACTCAAAGATGGTGGACAGACGTTTATAAGCCTGTTGGATATCCATGGGCTCATCAAAAATGATGATAACAGGCTTCTTGTCATATCCACAGTCTTCCGGGGCAGACATGGCTGGTTCTGAGCCCACTTTAACAGTCTGGACATCTTTGCCTTTGCTACTGACCAACTGTTGATATTCTCCTGTTGACAAAGCCTGTACTTTGCTTTTAGTGATTCTAAAGGCGATGTTGTTTGGTGGTGGTGGTGCTTCTTCTCCTGGAAGGTCTGGACTAAGACTTGCTTCTTCTGTGTATCTGACCTGACTTGTAGGTGAGCTCATTTCTATCTGCTGCTCACCTGAAATACTGTCATTCTGCTGTGATGGCCATAATGCATCGTTGTTTAGCTGCTTGACAGGTGACTGAACCTGAAAATCACTGCTGTGGGAACCCTTGCTAACAAGCGTAACTTCAACCGTGGTTGTCCTATGTCCCTGCTTCACTGAGGTCTGCTGAACATGCTCAGCGGATGTATACACTATCTGCTGCTCTGACTTCTCAACACTTGTAGCTTTCTCTGAGGTTGTGGGTGCAACCTGCTTTGGTGATGTTAGAATCGATTCATTCTTCAGCTCTGTGGGACAAACAAGTGGTGGTTTTTTTCCAGTCATGGGCTTGTTCTTTAACAAGTTAACAGGACCAGGTGACACCTGGTGAGAATCAACCAGGTTACTTTGGAAATTCTTGACTGATTTAGGTGACACTATAGATAAATCATCTGACGCTATCAAGTTTGGCCTCAGGGAAAGGTCAGAAGCTTTCTCAGATGCAACCTTTGAAGGAGAAGTAGGTTCCTTGGGTTCCTTAAGGTCATCTGCTCTAGATGTGCTTTCACCTGATATCTGTGTGCTTGTTCCAGTGATACAATATGTGACCTGACAAAGAAATCAAGAATTCTTTGAACTTAAAACAAGACGTTCAAGACGGATGGAAAATATACTGTGTAAACATGCATATTCTTAACTAAAAGACAGATGATATTTACCTTAGATGAGCCAGGTGTTACACTATCTTCTCTACTGTCAGATAGTGTTCCTTCCTCTGATTGATGAGGGCTGGTCTGCTAGGACAGTTTGTTAGCACAGAGTCATTACATTGAACTCATTGTGTGCCAGACCTTACGTGAGCTGTTTACATTATGTAAAGAATACCCAACTACTCAGTAAGATGCAGAGGCAAACGCTGCAAAGTAAAACAGGTCAATGGCGCCATCTAGAGCTGTTTAACCATTTGCCTTTATCAAAAAATGTCACCCTTTAAAAATCATGAAAACACATACAAGTGTGTTTGAATTTTTACACTTTCCATGCAAATTTCCATGCAAAGATGTTTGAGTGAAGACAGGCCTGTAGAAACACATGCTTCAAACACGGTCAGTTTATTCTGTAAATAATGGAATAAAGTGAGTTGGATCCAGTTTTTGTAGAGATATTCCACAATAATCCAGAACGCTGAAATATTCCTCCTGTTTTAAAACCCATTACATGGGATCAATTGAAACAATCACAATCTTACCTTGGAGTTAATAAAAACACTGTTAATGTAGGGCAATACTGTTAAAACTAAAGTTAAATGTGTATCCAATGCTTGTCACAATGCTCAGAATGTACAATCCTTAAAAATACAGCTAGACAGCAAACATCAACAAACATTAAAAATAAGTCCATAGAGTGGACATCCTTGCTGTTTTTCTCAAAATGAAGTCTGACTGCTGAATGGTAAAGGGTCAAAGGTCAGTTCAACTAAATGACCCTCCTAACAGGCCAGTTACTCCGACCCGCCTGATCTCATACAGCCGTATCTATTAGCATTCAGTAGGAGAGCTGTGAGTGACAGACCAGTGTTAGACACATTCAAACATATTATCCCCTCTTTTAATGAGAGGCTACGGTCAGGCGTCAGAGTGCATCAGTGTGATTGTTACGTATTAGTGTCAGCAGAACAGGAGGTTATGGGACATGACTTGCGATTGGGTGGTTAGCACACATCACATTCATTACCTTTGTGTGGTAAGAGAGGGAAAGCCCTCGTTCCTTCTCACTGCATGAGGGCTCATGGGTTGTGAGATCAACAATGTACCTGGGCTGTAAACCTTTAACAGTGCACTTCTGAAACACCTGAGGGAAGGGTAAGGGTGGGACATTATGTAGTGTGGCTGTGGACCTAGCTAATAGGAAACGTTCAGGCTAATGCTCGCAAAAGTTCCCTCAAAGTTATCAAAAATACAGCAGTGACATTAGTACAAATTTGTAGAAGTTGTATATTTTCTTTCAAAAAATCTGTATTGAATTACTATTGTGTTTATTTTTACATTTAGAAAGTTTTAAAATGGTCATGGATTCATGGTGGCATTACAGCCATATTAGAAGTTACATTTAGGCATTTAGCAGAAGCTTTTGTCCAAAGTGACTTACAAAGCGAGGAGAACAGTTACCTTTTCTAAACCACAGAGGGCAGCAGAAGTCAAACTTCTGAGAAAGTCAATATGCTAACGTGCCCTGACGGTGATGCTTTTGTGTAAATGTTTGCATTGGTTTGGCTGTTTGATGTTCATATAGGCTCAATGTTTGTCCCCTAACACCCTCACACATTTCTCAGAGGACTGTGCTTTCGGTTTCAATCTTGTTTTACTTATTAGCCGCAGTTTTAACTCAATATACAGAACAAGTTTATAAAATGCACACTCAAGGCTCCTGAGAGGACTATTGTGGTTTGCTCACCTGTAGCTCAGCCATAATCTTATCTCCCTCATCTTCTTCATCTTGGAAGATGGAGCTGTTGACAGGGGGAGGGCTGCAGGGCTTGGGCTTGACCTCTGGGGGCACACGTAGGGGTTTGGGCTGCGGGGCTTCCTCCTCAGCCTCCTAAAGCCAAAACAATCAGTCAAGTGTGACCGACCCTCACCCTCCATTATTTCTCCCAAAACAACAAAAGCAGCTGGAATCCATACCGCAACTTTCCATCATTATTATTCACAAAAACAGGATGCAGTACGGCTTTTAAACAATATTTGTGGGAATCTGTTCTTTTCCACTGAAAGATGGGAAATGTAGTTCCATCAAGCCTGATTCACTTTAAACTGCAATCCATTTTTCTTTAATTAAAAATGAACATCAAAAAAAAATCTGTTGCAACAGTTATACAGTGATTTATAATTCAGATTTTCTGGGAAATTTTAATTTGAATTCATTTGATTTCAACATAGTAAAAAGGTATGTAAAGTATCCTGTAATTTTATGTTTCAAACAAAGATGGCCATAGAGCAAATATCATGGATTGCAGCGTAGAATAAAGTTTTTTGTGTGACTGAAATAGTCTAACTTGCACACCTGAGCACTAGTGGAGTCTTTCCGGGTGGTGTGAATGACCTCTCCTGAACGCCCGGTGGTCAGCCCAGTTCCAGAGGTATAGAATTTGCGCGGAGGGGGTGGGGGAGGCGATTTGCTGGTGGTCTCAGGGCTGGGCTTTACTCTGTCAACACTGGCCCTGTGGGGCTTCTCTATGGTTGGCTTCTGTGGTCTTTCTAAACTGGTCTGGACAGGTTTGTTGGGTTTGGATGCATCCTGTGATGTGGCTTCTGTTTGAACATTAAATTGGCTCAACAAAATGATACAATCAAAAAAAGGAAATTCCATGGCTAAATCTTTATGCTAGTAGATTCACAACTCAAGTGGATAAACATACCAGGAAGAGGAGACACAGGAAGTGGAGAGTCCACCTCATCTGACAGGCTGCTGGGTGGTTGAGAGGAGGTATTGTCCATCTGGTTGCTCACCTCCAGGTCAGGTATGGCCTTCAAAAAGTCGCTCTGGGTCTGCTGAAGGATTCTGTCCATTTTCTTCACCATTTTTTTTCTAGCTGGGGGAACAATGTTGGTTGTGTATTCATTTTTCTCCACTGCCCTTTCTGAAACCTGTGGAGGACCCCATAAATTTCTGAAGTTACTACTTTGGTTTATCGAGTGTGGCACTAAAAGCACACAAATGAATGCTACCACAATTAATGCATTAGCAAAAATGTTTGCCAAATAAATAAATGTATCAAATGTATATAAAAATCTAAAATTCCTAATCAGTTTTATGATTGATTAAAATCAAGGAGTCACGGCTCTCATCAGACAATTAATTTAGATTGAAGTAAAGTCAATGTGGTAGATGTAAAAATGCCTGTACATATATTTATAGGCTGATATAGATAGATACTTTTATACATAGCTAATATGACATTCTTGTGTGAGCGCCAATGAATGAATCAATCAAAAGTGAAAGTCACAGTTGAGCTGCACCTCTTCAAAGAAGGTCCTTCTTGTAGTGAAGGTGACTTCATCCGCTTGCAGTGGAGGTGTAGAAGATCCAGTGGTTGCTAGCAGGGCTTCCTGCCCTTGTGGAGGTGCTCTCTTTTGCAGGCCAGGGCTGTTTTCTCTGCTCCTGGGGCTGACCATCGCCACAGTTGGGGAGTCCCTGCCGTGGGTGGGTGTGAGCGGGGGGCTGGCGTGGTGAGTGCTGATGGGTGCAGTGCGAACATGGTGCATCGTGATGGGAGATGATGGTGCAAGATCTGAACTGCAGACTTTTGCAGGTGATCTTGGCTGTGGAGTGGGAGACTCATGGACAAGTTTAGGAGATCTGGAAACCTCCACACAAGAAACTGATCCATCATTTACAGTCTTTACAAGGATTGGGTCAGATGCATGACTGTGACTGTCAGTAGTGTGTCTAGAGAAAACACAAAAAGAGAAGTTATTGCAGGTACTACAGAGAAGAAACATGAAAATGAGATTCATGAGATTTCTGTTGCTTCACCTGCAATATTGGCAATTTACACTTACTGTACTATTGAACATAAAAGGGAATCAAATGAAGTCAATATTCCTAACAGCATATGAGACACAGCTCACAGGTTTTACCTTCTCAGTGCACTGAGGGTGTCTGTCAGGGCTTTGACTCTCTTCAGCATACTGTCCATCTTATGAGGCTCCTCCTTCAGGAAACGCACAGCCTCCACCTCCACTCTCAATACTGCACGCATCTTCATCTGCAGGGCTGGGAACTCCCCTAAAGAGACATACAAGCTATTTCAGTAAACCAGAAAAAAGATCTGCCACATGGTAATGAAAAGCGGTTTCACAGCAGGAGAAACAGAAACTCTGTTACCTTTGAGCGCGGCCAAAGCTTCACCGACATTCCGTAGATTGACAGCCCCTTCCTCCACATCCTTCAGGGTGATTGGTTGAGGGCTCAGGTCAGAGGTGGACTCTCTCTTGAGCTTCTCAACATAGTTCTCCAGCTCTCTGTATTGTACAATATAAGATGAGCAACAGTGAAAATGCATTTGCATTTGTATAAATGCATCATGTATTTATTTTTTAAATGAAATAAAAATACTATTATTAGCATAATAAATTCAGTGACATGTAATGATGATTACATATCCAGCATATTTTAATGTGCATTTTGTGTTATATTCAAAGTGTTGAAATCTGATCTCAGTGTTGATGTCACAGATTTGCATACATTTGAATAGTGACCTAGAAAGAGTGCCAAAATATTTTGATCTCAGACATTTGGACTCAGTGTGTATATATTTGTTTAAACTGCATTTTAAATAGTATTTGCAGCATTTAATGACACTAAATTCTGTGTTGTGAAAAAGTTGTGACTGTAACACTTGCTAAAGGCTGAAACCTGCTCAACACGCTTTTTTTCCTGACAGTTGACATATAGAGAAGTTAATGCAAAAGATTGCAACAAAAATCAGTCAAATATCTTCAGGGGATCATAATAACCTTATTTTCTCAGTGTCTGAGATTTGTTGCTGTTATAATGGTGCAAAAAAGCTGTTAAAACCTAAACGACAACAGCTGGTCATCATGACTTAAGTCGTCGTTGCATATAAAATCGTTTAGCAGAGGCATCCACGCAACAGCTGCATGTCACTGCACGTGTTCTGTGATCACAGTTCTAGTACCGCATCTGTGGGAAATCTGTGGTTCCTGTTTTCTACGATTTTCCTGAGGGGTGTCTGAAGGGTTTTCCCATGCATGATGTCAAGTCCTGCTTTTTGTTTGACAGTCTCGCTATGACAGAATCTCACTGGAGCCAGTTACAACATGAACTTGTTTAAAATTGGTAGGAATTGATAGATCTTGGATACCCAAACGCTTTGATGTTTGTTAATTGATTGTGACTAACCGCCTGTACCTTTCTGAAGTAATCTTTTATTTCCCAGTTGAACACCGAGCGCATTGTTACAGAAAACAGGAGAACTTTCATGAGTCGTTTTCATCCCAGACAGGTTTGGACAGAAGCTTATTTGGTGCGTCACCCACTCTTTGTTCCTTCCTTCTATAATTCACACCTCCACCCAAAGAAAACATGATTGATTTTACTTTATCAGCGTTTACACTTCTAAACAGGCCTGTAAGAAACACTCAGTACAACACTAACAATGCAGGAATCCCTTCTGTTCTTTGTTTATTAAAGCCTGTGTTTAGCATGGACCGGAGACATGGGATTACAATTAATTAGTGTGGGAGATGGGAGGGAATTTAGCTTTGATTAAACGGGAGAAGTTAATCAGCATTGAATCTGGCTCATTTGCAGAAGCTAATCACTGCTCTGATTTTCTCCTTTAGATGGAGACATGCTGCTGTGTTCATCTACAGCTGTCTCCTGCATTCTAAACAGATGACCAATCCATAATGGATTCTCCGCGGGTAATTCATGACAAGGATCGGTGGTGGCACACAAGTCACATAAGATTTATGGTGCCCGGTTCTCTTACCCAAGCTGTAGGAGAACGCTCTCCTCCATGCACATATACTTGTGTCTTTCTTCTTCCACCTGGACTCTTTGACCATGAATAGGGTCCTCAGGGTTCAGCAGGGTTCCTGAAACCTTTCCGAAGATCTCCTGCTCGGCCTGCTGAAGCATCATCCTTATTGCGTCCTGATTCTGCATCTGCACATGCAGAGCAAAGATCAATACCAGCTGGACCTGCAGCCTACAGGTGTGACTCTAGGATTTCATTTGTACCTGCATCTGTTTAAGTTGCTGGAGCTGCAGTCTGAGGTCAGAGACGTTTCTCCTGAAGGTGGAGAGGAGAGCGCATACAGCAGGGTCTCTGACAGGGGGCGGAACTTGTGATTCAGAAGGGTCTGTGTTTTTATAACAAGGGTAAATGTCATGGAACATCACAAGCGATAACTGACAACATTTTATTCTGACTGAATATAGAAGAGCTAAAAATAGCTTAATGTATTGTATACTGACCGCCATTGTTGATGTTATGAGCAGGAGGGGTCATCCTTAAAGAATTTTCACTGAAGTGAAAGATAATTAAGTTTTTGTTTAATTAATATACAGATTATTAATTTAGTTACATTCTATATTTAGAAAACGTAGACTATATTCTATAGCACTTAATAATATAAAGCTAATATGATATAATATGAAGCTTTATAATGTTATGTAACAATTACCCAGTGGTGTCTTTGGCACTTGTGTTTGTGCCCTTGAAAAGAGCATGCTGGACAAGTCCTGTAAGACTGGCTATCTGTTGCTCCATAGCCTTTATTCTAATACTGCAAAACACAAAGTCACTTGGTCAACAATAAGTACCACAACAATTTCATAAAAACCAAAATAATAATGTCTTCAGGCCACCCAAGCGTGGAGTATTAAGGAAGATTAAATAACACTTAAGGCAGCTGTGGGCACCAGTGGGTGATATTATATTGACTTCCTCTGTTCTTGAGGGCAGAATTGTGTCATTCTTTGATGTCGGCGCCATGAACATCAGTGGATATTAATGTTGAGCTTTGTGGGACTATTTGTTTCATTTTTCATGAGGTATTGATTATGCATGTGTTGTTTGAACAACTAACAGCATGATAAAGGATTTAGAAAGGATTCTTAGTTTATCGTTATAATATGAATATTTTAAAAGGCCAGAATCGAACCTGTGTCTTCCACAGGAGCAGAATAGATTAATGTGCCTGGGGCATGTATACTGAAACACTGCGCTTGAACTGCATGAAATTTAAAGCACCACATTGAGCCTCACCTCTGAGGATCTCCGGGATGCCCCTGAAACGACATCTCCCCATGACCAGGTGGGAGTTCAGTAAAAACAGGAGAAGCCATGTTGCCTCGCACCCTGGTCAGCCCCTCCATGGTTCCATTACTGTCCTTGCGT
The DNA here is from genome assembly GCA_036877545.1 of Yasuhikotakia modesta. NCBI lineage: Eukaryota > Metazoa > Chordata > Actinopteri > Cypriniformes > Botiidae > Yasuhikotakia > Yasuhikotakia modesta. The sequence continues at coordinate 26,630 of JBAJNP010003595.1, read as the reverse complement.
AAGGATCTCCTAACAGGCGATGCCCTTTCAATCGGCACACCTTGTGAGGACATGTGGGAGTTCTGGCCTGGGTGCATGTCAATCATCCTGACCTCATTGATGCGCTGGGGTGAAGGGGGTGGAGTTTTGGAGCCCAGCTGAGTCTCGCTGTACTTGCGAGATCTTTGTCTGTAGAGGGTGTTCTGCTGGTCCTGACCTTCTGCGTAAGGGCCAGTGGACTTGATAGAGGAGCGGTGTTGGATATATGCGGCCCCATCCGGGTTGTCTCCACTATGGCTACCTTGAGAAGAAGCGATGCTGAGCCTGGCCTCCACAGGAGTGTATGATTCAGAATACACAGTAATGCTCTTGCTGCTCAGATCTTCATCGGGTTTAACGTCCCGCCGTTCCAGGATGGCACTGGAGCAGGGCGTGATGGAGCGACTGGGGGGAGCGCTTGACAAACGCTCTCTGGGTAAGGTAGCGCCACCAGGCATGGAAACAGCGTGGCTGTAGGCGATCCTGGAGGGGGAGGAGGGCATTGAGCGAGGTGTGGGAGGAGACATGGAGCCCTGGACTGAGTGAATGGGACTGTGGGGTCCTGGGAGAGTGGGCACTGGGCTGGGGCCTCCAGACTGCTGTCTGCTACTGTAAAGCCTCTCTCTTGTATTCTGGAAGGAAAAAAACAGATGCAAATCAACTGGTTTTGCTTCATGATCCTGATTTTTATATTGGATTTTTATAATACTGTTGTAGATTTTTATACAACAACAGTATTTTGATTGAACACACAGCCTTTGATATTCAACAACAAAAGATATGGGATGAGTTTGTCCTGCCTTTTAAAATTTCATTGATATTTAATTCTATGTATTTAACTAAATAGTGGGTATTTTATGCACTAGTTGAAAATCACAAGGCAAAATGACTCAGAAAGTCATTAAATATGAAAAGGATAAATAACCTTTTATCACATATTTGTCATGAAAAAGAAGATTAAACTTTGGTGGGCAAGATGAAAAAAACTTTCCTAAACAGATCTTTAATGCATGAAAACCAAAAACAGAATCATATTGTATTTACTGTGTTGATATGATTTATGTTTAGAAAGAACCTAATTTAAACAAAAGACTGAACCTTTAATAGCCCTGCCCAGACCTGTCTTTGTACAGTGGTCATGCTTAAGCGTGCAGCATTGAAAGCCGACAGACAAAATGTGCGTGCATGTGAATAATCCCTCATTCAGATCACACCAACACCCTCTGAATTAGCTCAAAGCAAAACTATGTTCTCCAGTCCTCCAAACAAACTCCAGTTTAGTTTTAAGACCAGATTCATTAGAAGAACCAAGAAAGTGTAACCGCAACTAGTTTCTATCAGTTAAAGGTAAGGTGAGCAATTTTGGAGAAGCGGGAGTCCTTTGAAAACATGAGATCTCGCTCTCCTGTCAGAGTGATCGTCAAGGCCACGCCTCCAAAACACACAAACATGATGACAAAACATTGTCTGCGTGAGCAGGGTGCGCAAACCTTTTTGCAAAACATAATACCAAAGAAAACTAGGACATCCTATCATTCAGACTGAATGCAACAATCGGCTTGGAAAAGGGTCCTGGGTTTCCACAGAAGATGTAGCTATAAATATATTTAAATCGTTTACTTAATGACTGTCAGGATATACATTCTTAGGACTTAACATTCAAAATATGTTCCTGAAGGAAAAATAATCATAAAAAAAATCTCCTACTCTGCCTTTAACTCTGTCATTATTTCTAAAAGAGACATTCAGAAGTATCAGCTGATTTTTTTTTTGTAGGATATACCAAAGTCAGACATGTTTAAACAGGTGCCGCCCATTTTTCATTTTTGTATTTTCTAAGATCAAAAAAGGTCTTCCTAATAGGTGAACAAAGACATCCATTAAAGCGATAAAAAAGGTAAACATGCTTTTTCAACGTAAAAGCATTTGAGGCTCTTAGCTCATCAACATGTCAGAAATGATGCAAAGCACCAGTGAATCTACAGACATTCACAGAGCATGGGTCTATAAATTATATGAATGAAGGACATGTTTCAACTTTCCAAAGATTTAAAGCACTGATACACTGATAAATAGCTAAATCTTAAGACCAATGCATCACCAAGCCCAACAGTACAGAAAATGAATTTTGAAGCACTTAAAAAAAAAAACCCAAGCGCATCACACTGACACGTTCGTACACGTTTGATTTCTCACACTCTCAGAGGAATTGTTTAACACAGCCATTTGTTTTTCTGCCTCTATCTTACCCACAATCTCACATTTGTTTAGGGGGGTGAAAGCTAGAACGAAAACACATGGGACAGCGTGACTGTTTTAGGAATGTTTTGTGACAGTGAAATTACTGCAGGGTCTCAGACGCGACACCTTGCGCAGGTCATTGTTTCATAAACACAAGTCAAAGCATTGTATTTATATTATATGGGAGGTCGACAGTAGACAGTACAGCTGTGTTAAACAAGAAAACACATATGGTATGAGTGCTTTTATTATGATAGTTTTGTGCAAATGAAGTATTTAGTTAGAAGTTACTGAAGTTATTTAGTCTATTTACTTGTAGAATATTAGTTAACCTATTAAAGAAACTTGTCTAATTAAATGTTACTCTGTAAACATGTAAACAGGGCTTCATACTAATTTATCACACAGCCCCCGACTACAATATATTTGGTTCTGAATGCCCCCAGACAACACACATTCTTCTCAACAACTATGCTCAAAAATGTTTCAAATCCTCTTTATTTTAGACTCTGACTGTCTGCTTCAACTCATCCCTAAAGTAATTAATTACTACATTAGTTAAATACTCTGAAGATTAAATACCACAATAGTGTTTCACTAGATTAACAATTTAAGATAATTGCACCATTAGCTTCCATTGTGTGGAAAAGTCATTAGCTTTTAATCATCTGGCCACTATCTTCCACACCACAGCTGGTTATGGAGGATGCAAACCCCCAGTAGATAACAGACTGTATCCGGTGTGGTGGTACAGACAGGAGCTAGATTCTTCTCTACTCTTATTACAGCAGATATCACAAGGTCAGATGCATCCCCTGTCATGATCTCCAGAGAACCACTGGAGCTCTGCTTGTCTCATAATTTGACCTCAAATTTGACCTGCATTAGAGAACATATTTGGAGAATGAATCCAATTAAACTCCAGATCCAACCAAATCCAGATGCCATGTGTTATGAGATACAGGACTGTTGATGTGTGGCCTGTTATTTATATGTTTATTGCTATACAGAGCAAGTAAGACAACTATGTAATTTTGCCAAATAAACAAGATGTAATAAAGTTTTAAAAAGACCCAACCTGAGGAGGAGCTTTGTTTAGGGTGAGCAGCCATTATCATAATTGCACAACAGCGCTTTATATAATTAGCCAGTACAGTAGTAAATATTATGACACAACAGTAGTAAAACATAAAAAGTGATAATAGTGAGGCAGCTTTGTGATACTGTGTTTATGGACTTTTACTCACTTTATTATCTTCATTATTGTTTCTTGCGTTGTTATTGAAGGCCTGGGCTGGATCTTTATGATACACCTTCAGGCAACAGTGGGGTGTGATGTTCCTGTGAAGTACAAGGAAATCAATCTTACATTGTGTCTGCTGGGATACAGATAAATATATCACAAGGGAGTTTTTTTTAGGTATAGTGAGATCATTATTCATTATTTAAGATAAACATATCAGTGGAAATAAAACATAGGAAGTGTTATGGTGTAAAAAGGGCAAACGACACTTAAAAATACAGACATATTGAGTCAAATCATAGCATTATCATATTTGCAACTCACAGTGACAAAAACATTAGAAACATGTCAACACAAGCTCCCCTCTCATAACTGTAAACTTGTTAAGAAACCAAGTCCAACCTGTGCTGAACACACACACACCCACACATACATACACACACACACACACAGATTGTTTAGAAGCCGCGGGCTAGTAAAGAGTAGGGTGTGGACAAGGGTGTGACCCAACAGTCTGTGCGTACTCAAAATCCAGCACTCCCTGCAATTTTCAGACAAAACAAGTGCACATAAAGGGAACGTCCGCATCCCAGGATGCAGTTGGGATTTTATTCATATTTAATGTCAACTTTAATTAATTATTTCAATTGCTTTTCAAATATTTAGATAAAAAATCATCTATAGCCACAAGCATATAATCTTAAGATTATCGTGTTCCCTAAAAGCTAATTTCTTGGTAATACCATGGTCTGGCAAACACACTGTGACATGCTTACTTGAAAATTTCTTTGCTAAAAACAAATAAATAAAAACAGGCACAGTACCCTTGCTATTAAAGTCACAAAGAGATGACACTGTCCAACCTTATTAAACACACACCTGACATCAGTTAACTCATAGTACATATTCCTCACGTCATCCTTGATGTATATAGCCACATTGGGCGACTCCAGTGTCTTCATGTTGAGGTGTTGAGGGAAGGCACTGACAAACAGAGCTTTGATAGTGTCTGCACTGGTCACCTCATTGGGCATTTTGGTCTGTTTGGTATCGTCCCCATACTGCAGGTACAGCACACCTATGAATACACCAAACAAGATTTCATTATTAGTTTTGAATGGCGAATTCTGTACTTAACAATCGAATCACTGAAAGCTGTAAGATTTTGTGTAATTCAGGAATATGTACGTATATGAATATTATGTGCAATTATTTTGTATGAATGGATTGCATATGCATATGCATGGATTATAATGCATAGGCTAATAAAGTATTGATGATAAATGGTAACAACCTCATTTCGTATCTATGTCTTTTTGTTGTATTTATTGAGGATTCTGGGTACATTCTCTTATCACAATAATTTGGATATTTAAAGAAAATAGGACTAGCTGCAACAACCAGATTATTATTTAACCCTAGTCGCCTTGGATAATAGCATCTGCCATGTAGATAAAAACAAAAAGATGGAATTTATCTGACTGCATCAGCCTCTGTGAATCACCCCTGCCTATAGTCAGAAATATGTAATACTATAGTTGTAAGTCACTAAAGTCAACAGTTATGAAGGCTATGAGATGGTACTGTACCTAATGACTTGTCCTTGGTTTGGTTGGTTGACTTGACCACAGGGAGACTCGCGCGGGAGCGGCTGCCTCGGGTGAAGGCGGCGGGGGATTCTCCCTCCGACATGGCCTCCAAAGAGTCGAGGCAAGCCAAGGAGAGATGCTCCCCAACAGCAGCGTGGGGAGCGACACTGTGCATAGAACTTCTGATCTAAACACAGCACAAAGACCAAAGAAGACATTAGCATGCATGTTATTGACCAATACTGTGATCAAATACCACATTTCATATTATAAACTTTACAAAAAACACCAAAATGAAAACCTACTTTGAGAAAACCCTAAAGATTTGAACTGGTGCACATTTAAAGTAGCTTGTGATTTATGAACTGTGCAGCATAAATCTGAATGTCAAGATGTTATCAGATATACCATCATAAACTTTAACGCTGAATGAAAGATGAGTCAACAGAAAGGTCAGAGAGGAAAGTGGAGACGCAAAATGCCATTTTATAACGCCACCAAGAACAGACCAGACACAATATAAGCAATCAAACAGAATGGAGAGGCCACATAAAAATGTGATTTTATAATCATTTACTGTATACTCACAGGCTTGCAATCTGTGTGCCTTAATGTAATGAAAACAATTATCTACTAATAAAACAGCTACTAGCAAATATAAAAAAGGATGGGCAGCAGTGTGCTGTACTTTAGTGTTTCATGACACGCAAATATACAACAGTCAACATGTTTTTTAGTCAATAAATGCTCAGTCCTGTTTCACTTCCAATAAAAAAAGGACAAGTTTTTGTCCTATGACACAAAAGCAGGGTCAATTAGTGTGTTTCACCAGTTTTAGGGAAATTACCTTTGGTAGTCAATTTATATTCACAAACCAAAGTGCAACCATATATATATATGATGGTGGATAAATGGAGTGCAGTGATAAATGGCTCAATTCTCTCCAACAGAAGGAACCGACATCTTCAGCATTAGAGTGTGTATCCTCACACCGTAACACAATGATCTGCTCTGACACGCACGCCTGCCAGTTTACCACCCTGCATGACCCGAAGGAACTTAATCCCTCTATAGCACGATGCTTCATTTTCAACTGTGCTTCTGGTGACACCACAATTATGAGGTCAGTACACAATTACACCTTACGCTCTGAGACAGGCATGTCCCTAAGCGTCTTGAAAGGTTTCAGTAAACACTTTTATATTTGTATTTCCACAACCATCAGGAAGGAATTTAAATTAGAACATTCTTGTGTTCGTTTTTTTTTACAAAGGTTTTGCGCATCTCCAGAGATTAGCCCAAACTCCTAGCGTGTTCTAACCAAACAATGCTCCATTGTGCTAGTCACTCTGTTTAGCATACACAACAGAGACGCTTTCCATCGTACTTCTTGTGTCATGCAAATCTAAAGCTAACTTCATTTCTACCTTGACACCAGATTCAACTTTCTACTATTTCTTCAACCATACATTAAAAAACACTCTCAGGAAAGGCACAAACTGTCTCCTCTAACTTTGTACAATGCGTGGCTGTCTGATACGACACTATTCACAACGTTGACATCGCAAAACCTTTCACTCTAAAGGTCCAGGCTGTGGCCTGACAGTGATGAATATGAGTTAGATGTTATCTTTGCACAGGTGTTGCATTATGGGTCATCTCACAATCATTCAGGCGTTCACAGATGCCAGAGAGCGAATAATGGCCTTTTATCATCACTTGAAATAACAGCGTCAAAATGTGCCCAGATTTATTAATGCCACATAAGAGTAATGCAACCGTACGTTAAACGTAGCTTATATAAGTATATATAATAATGCACAATATGTAATAATATATATAAAAAGGTATTTAATAAGGTTGTAAAGAATACTTATAAACATACCAAAAGTCTGACCCAAATAGCAGAAAAATAGCACCAATTTTCAACTTCAAAGAGCAGCCAAAAACACATTGCATTTTATATTTGCACTTTATATCTGTTTAAACAGACCAAAGGCCCAATTATAACCAGCAGACAGATTCAACACACATAAGCATACAACATATGTTGGTAATAAGACTATGTCAGGATGTGTCACCTGCAAAATAAGGAAACAAAGACAGGACTAGATTTTGGAGGTTAAAACACAAAGGTCAGCTTGAGGGGAGCAGCCTTCACAGCTGACTGCACCTTATTCTAATCACAGCAAGATGAATGGCCAGAAACCAACTTCATCTGAGCTGGTCTGATGCCAGGCCTTGAAACTCCTGGCAGGGTCGGATAAATCATACCTTCATTTCTCCAGGTCTGAGGAATATTGAGGGAAAAAATGGGATGAAAGACACACTCCCTCTGACTGGATGGGCCTGAGTGTTATTCAGTACCAGAGGCATGATAGTATCACTCACCACTCGGTCTCAAAAACTTACAAACATTAATGAAAAATGCAAAAATCGTTTGACTACTGTGACACATGCCACAAATTCCAGTAAAATATACTAACACTGTAACATCAACGACTGTTTAGAACTGCCCAGTAAAGACAAACATTTAATAACATTTTCGGTTGTTTGTAAAGCATAATAACATTTATAGTTTAGTAACTCATAACATCCCAAATGTTTTGCATGTTTGTAACTCTCTTCTATTTAAAATTTAAGATCAGAAACAGAACCAGTTTGACGACTTTCTTTGTTTACAAATTCACTCCACACATCAATCACACGGATCTGATGACATGCAAGAAAGTGTTTATCAATAAAAAACAAAACTTTCGTTTAACTGGTTATTTAACACCCACCCGTGCATCTAAAACGCCTGAAAACAAGTTCAACCGAGCGGATACAATCTCTCCGATTCTCTGAATACCTTGATGCGAAACGTCCGGGAATCGTCCACCGCAGTTCTGCACAGGATCAGGACATAATCCAAATAATGAACACAAGTGCCCTTAAAAGTGCAGAGTTGCACAAACTTCTCTGTTTAGATGCTGCGACAAAAGTGCGTGTCTCCAGCAAACTCCTTCAGCCGTGACGTCAGCGTCTTCAGAGAGACACACCCACCTGTACGAACTTACCTGAAGGACTTGTAGGTCTACAATAAATGTATTAAAACTTACAAAATGTGTTCTGGCTTTTCACGTTAACAAATGTTTACTGTAATAAACTGAAAATTTGCAGGGGATAGAGTCTGCGCCGAGGTAAATTTCCTTCATCGGCAAAAATAGGAAGGAAAATACGTAATACATCTAAAACAAAAGCGCGTTTTAACAAAGCACAAAATAAAAACATTACATTGGCCCACATCTATGTTGTATAAAAAATACAACCAACCTATCGATCAATCTGAAGTTAAATAAGTGACTTTGAAACGACACCTACAAGTTTGTAGTTAATGAAGGGAACGTGTTATAGTTTAAAGCTTGTGGATGTGAAGCTGTACTGCAGCGCCATCATCTGGATATGATGTGTACTGCAGTCCTCTGTCATCTCATTTAAATGACTCCTAATCCCATATCCTACCAATTTTATTTACATGTAAATATACAATGCATTTATCGTGGTTTTATTACTTAATGAATTAATGATTGTTTACTCAAACATATTTACAAATATGTTTGAATAAAGCTGCAAAATCTTTAATCTCTTTACATTGTCATAATAATTAGATATAAAGATATTCTCATAATAAAAGACCATGCTAAATGACAAAAAATCCTCATTTGGTCCTTGTTTAATCTGAACTGTAAATGCCAAGCTAACAACAAAGACTAAAACTGAATAACTGACTTCACACGACTGCATACGTTTATTGTGAGGAATGAGAGTGATGGTCTCACCTGGTCTCTTAGTCTTTCCTGGTGGCCCATGATGACAGAGGCATGGTTGGGATACTTCTGTTTTAGATGCTCAAGAAAAGCCTCTTTCCTGTGATCAAGGCTGTAGGACTGCATGGCGATCACGTCCCCAGCGGTGCGGGTGCCTCCTACTGTATGTCTCCTTGGCACAGTGCGTGGGCACCAGGGGTCTGACTGATCGATCTCATCTGCTCTGCTTTGCTTTCTGCTGCGGCCATCTGCATCCTCGTGGGAGCACTGCTTCTGGTTGCTTTTCGCTGGCTCTTTGATTAAAAGCATAGGAAAATATACAAAGGAAGAGAGATTAGATAGAGACACTAAGTGGGCGACTGTACTTGGCTCAAAATCTACAATTAATTAGCTTGATAACAACACAGTGGAGGCAATGACCGGTTTAGAGTCAGTCAGCTGCTTGCCAAGAGAGCAATTATTGAGCAAAGCTACAAACAGGCCATTTGTTTCCTATAAACAGCCTGCGCTTTGCCAAAAAGCGGTCTCAGAGCACTCAGTGTGATGGCTCATTATTGGCCTGGGCTGTTCGCATGGCATTGAGGCCTTTCAGTGGGGAGTGAAATATTGAGCGGAACCAGGGGTCATTTCAACATGAGAATGTGTCAGATAGCCATTATACATAACAGTTCAGGGAAAAGATCATAACTGTAATTACTTTTAAATATAAACACTGTAAATGCTAAATACTGTAAATACATTTTAGAATACTTTATACTTTTTAAATACTTTTTCTTTAAAGATATAAAATCACATTTAGGCGTACACATTTGAAAATCAAGACCACAATATATAGATAATTTTGTGTGTATATACAGTATATATATATCTACCACATGTTGTGTGTTTTCAAACTTAAAGCAACACAATTACACATTTTCCATTTAGGAATTTCCATTTAGGAATTCAGCACCATGCTACTTGGGAAATTGCAAGCAATGCACAAAACTGTGAAAGTTTACTTTTTTAAAATACATTTTCATCTCTCATAGAACCTGTAGTGGAATGAGAAATGGCTGAAAGTTTGGAATACAAGACAGACATGTGCTGACTCCTCTAAAACATCGGCACATCTTTAACCCACAGCTCCTAAATATTATTCCCAGAGTCTGGAATATTATATTTCTTTCTCTTGCATCTGCCATGGGATTTACTGTAAAGAATCTGTGCCTCATTATTGCCTATGACAGATACATTCCATTACAGGAAGCTAATGAGAGAAAAGCATTAATTCACTTAATGTTCTCATGATGGTCTTTTCATTTGGAGTCACAGTGTCTCTGGCTGCTTGTTAGGGAAAGATCTGAATGCTCTTTGTATCTGAGAAACTGTCATCGGCAGATACTCTGGTATTTGTGCAGCAAATCCCCTCACACTATGGATAAGCTTTAATGGGAAAAATAGAAGGTTCCAGTAGCAACAGTGAGGTCATGGGTTAAAGTTCTAGGGAATGCACATACTGATAAAACATATAGCCTGAATGCAGTGTAAGTTGCTTTGGAAAGATGTGTCTACCACATGCATAAATGAAAGGAATAAGTTGGATAGGAGCAGAGCAAAGATCTGCAATAGTGTTTTTGCTTGTGCTTCAGGTGTGACCTTTTGTTTGTGATGTACAAATGAAAAGATCTATAAAGAGTGTGAGCAAAGTGCTGAATCTCAAGGTCTATGCTAATCCACTAAGATATATTACGTGGTGAAGATTTACCTTCATGTTGATCTTTCTATAGGAGCAGCCAATCATTGGACAGATTGCTCACAAAACACCCGTGTCAGTTTTTACAGTCACATCAATGAAAATCTCTTGGCAGGGTCAAATAAAGTCCTATTCCTCTTAACTTCCAATGACTTGCCCTGACTGGGAGCTTCTGAGTCAATGAGCTCTCCTGAGGTCAGTTATGCGAACACACACACACACACACACACACACACACACA
>JBAJNP010003595.1:0-15704 GCA_036877545.1 Yasuhikotakia modesta | reverse complement strand
TTATCGGAAAACATAATTTCAGCTTTATTTTGTGTATTTGTGCAAATTAGGTTTGACAGATGTGAGCATGCCTTTGCACTTATTCCTTATAAAAATATACAGCACAGGAGAGAATCAATCATTTCCTTTTTTTGTGCACACTGTGTGACATACTGTAAATGAGCTCCGCTGAGCAGCAGTGATAACTTACATCTGCACTGCAGGAGAAATGAAGCCATTATACAGAGAGTGTTTCCACCAATGTAAGCGCTCATTTGATGTGTGATCATCATCAGGGCCCTGGAGGCCCCTGAGAAGATGGTTGAAGTTATTGCTGGTGAGTGGTCATAGATAACTGTTGACACACAGCTGTTCCTGTGTTGATTATATATTACTGACTGATTGTGATGCTTCTGTTGAGCTACCCAAACATTTAAACTCCTCTGAAAACCATCACACATACAGAAAGATAAAGTTATAATACTGCAATTATTCTCAGGACCAGACAGAACTGAGAAAAGGCCATCAGTGTTGCTGTGCACATATTTACAATTTGTTTTGCACACAATTAACAATAGATTTTAATAACTCTAAATTGTCTAGACTAATAAATTGATTTGAAAGAGTTTCTTATAATCTTATATCTTTTCTATAGCTAATGACCAATATTATTTTTTAACGTTATACATTTTTAAAGATCTATTCAGTAATTAACTCATCCATGCATTGTATATATTCGATTTATATTTTTATTGTTATTTAACGACTTAAGCTGAATAAAAGATGAAGTAACATTATCTCACTGGCCTTGAACAGCCCCTCTGGGTAATTCTGTGTTTACGTAAATCGTCTCACCAGAGGCTCCGGGTTAAACTCATTCCTTAATGTACTTTTAATGTTATCTAGTTTCATGTGCTATATTTAATAAATAAATAAATAAATTATTATTTTTAATGACAAAAATCCTTGTATCCTTCCATTTCCTTGGAAAACCCTGTCTATTACTTTTCAAACATGTGGGGTAAATTTATAGAGAGGATATCCTGTACTTCAGATGTTGCACATGCATGTGGACCTTAATAACAAACCCTTATCTCCATAGCTACATCTAAGCATTATGGTCTGGGCATGCTGAGGCACCACCACACAGCATTAGCCATTTGTCTAGCTCGAAGGTTTAAAGTTTTTTCTTTAACTGAAGCTTCAGAGAAGCTTCAAACTGGGCTGTGTTGGACTCACATTTCATTGCTCCATGTTACGCTATAAGTGTTGACAATTTTAAGAGCTTGAAGGATTTACAGACCCAGCTTTAGGAATATTTGCTTTCCTCTAGAAATAAAATGTTGATTTCTCTTTCGTAAAAGGTCTGAGAGACCTACAGTATCTATACTGCCTTTCGTTAGTATTACAGCAGTTACACAGCCGTGTTCACAAGAACTTAATCCACCTCATTAAAAGGCCAGACAGAAGATTCATTGTGCGCCGTTTCCTGAGAAAACAATCAGCCATACATGAATATATCCTGATACTGTATACAGTAGGACAAAAGTGAGGTAATTCCCTGATATATGAGACGTTAGTAACTGAAAATATCACAACTTCTTATATAGGCACAATAAGAGTCGCCCTATACAAACTGCATGTAATACAGATTATAAAACACAAGTAGAAAGAATAATGAACATGGATATTACATAAATATAGATGGATATTGCAGTTTTCAGCAGACACGGTGTCACCAACAGCAGCACAAAACCTCAGTAGAACTCCCTTCAAAAGTACACAGGCTATGAGACATGAGAGTCAGATTAAAGACAGCCACAGTTAGAATAAGGGTTAGCCAGAATAAAGTATGAAGTCTCTCGGTGAGACAGTGATATCTCAGAAAAGACCATTATTTGTCCCAGACAGAAAGGAAAGAGGTTTTTTTGACAAAAACTTTTCCTCACTGCATAGCAGCCTGCCACTAACTGCCATTATGAACATCCTAATGATGCCATCTGACATAGTTAGTATGGGTTGAGTGTTTTTTGGCTGGCATTCACCATGGTTGGAACGCTCTGACAGCAATGTATTGTGATTAGTATTCAATATGATGTCTTCAGAATCCTTAAGTATTATGTAAAGCCCATTCAGTTCAGTCATATAATGTGGGACTATTTTAATGACTTGTCTTCAATCAGTTTTGCACTATAGATGCCGGTGTCTGCGCTCACAGTGATAAGAAGCTTTGCATACTTGCGTATCTTTCCTGTTATGGGAAAATTGCTTTATCTTCTAAATCCTAAACTGTGGCATTCATTCATAGTCCGGCAATAATGCGCTGAAGTGTTACGCAACCCGAGAGACGCTGTATGAACAAAATAAAATCAACACATTCATCATTCTTGTCAAATGACTCAGATAATGACTCTTTGGCCTGTCTAAACAGATCCCCACCTATCTGGATTCATGCAAGTACAAAGTGCGAATATAAAATTTTAGAGCTTTATTGTAACACAATACAGCATTAAAAATAATGCGACTAAGAGCTGGAATCAGAAATTAAGTCTTATGTTGTTACAGTTGACTATGATACTAGTGCCCTCTAGTGTTTAACAAGATTTTAACAAGACAAGTCTTTAAACACAGGCATGGATGACAAAGCCTATCCATAATATTTTAACTATTACTAACTAACTATACTTTTATTAGATGGTTAAATGTGAGCATTGTTTTTGGCTGTCTTCACACATTAATGCCCTTCCTGTAAAGCTTTATTTGAGGTTGCCATTACTTTAGTCGCCCCATTCAGTCTAAAGTAGACAGTGTCCATAGAAACCTAAAATGCACTTTACTGGCCAGGAGTTACAATCTGTCAATGTAGCTAGAGTATATTTAAACCAAACTGTTCAAACATGCAGAGCTCACAATTTTTAAAAACCCAAAACTTGCCAAACAACTTTAGGATGTTCAGCTCTGCTTTCCATCCAGGATTACAGCAAATGATATTACTAGAAAACTGACTGTACCAAAACCAATACATATATATCCCTAAAAGAGCAGATAAAAAAGAGCAGATAGCACATAGGTTTAACCGAATATAAGTTTTCCTCCAGAAACCTATTACTGTTTATGAGTTTCTGTGTAGTTTTCAACATATTTTTATATAAGTATGGATACGTTGATTTACATGACAATGGGGGGTTGTAGAAAAGTATAAACATCAAACAAAAAAGTATAAACAAAAGTTATCTTTCTGTTTATACATTTGGCAGTTCATACTTTACTGTTATTCTATAAGTGGAAAGAATTAAAATCTATTAAGCTATAACATCTATCACAGAGATTCTAATAATTAATTCAAACCAGCTCTCCTCATTTAAACATATACAGAATAAACACCAGAGTAAACAGAGTACAGTCAACATATTCATACAACTGTAGCCCACCCACTACTATGTCTAATGTGTGTAATAGTTATTTTATGAAATCACTGTTTAAACCACGCTTTACATATAGTTGACAGTGTTTAGGGCCTGATAGGACAATAAGATTTGTATCTATACAGAATTTTTTTAAATTTATTATTTTTGACATTATTTAGACGGCATAATGGATAATGAAAACGTAACAAAGTTGCTAATACCAATTTACAATATTTTACAGTTTTTAGGAATAACTCACTGAAGATGGGATTATGGGCATTTCCATGAATATATTACTGACATTTTATCCCTTAAACACTGTAATCTGGCAGTTTAATTAATAACAGCCTGATTTTACACATACAGAAACTCAGAAGGTTTAAAATGTTTCAGCAAACTCATCACGCCACCAGAACTTCTTCTAAAGCGACTTCTGTCTTTTTAAAATATTAGACGTTGCTCCCTTGTTCTCTGAGAAGTGTGATTCATACATCAAGCCTGCATGAGAATGTTAAAGCATGAATACAGCTGTGTGAGCTTTAGCCAAGTTAAGCCAGGAGTCTGGAGCAAACAGACATGCACACAGAGCTCATTAGAGTACATCACACACAGACTGTGTATGTCATGCAGCCAAACGCATCACCCACACTAGTGCTGCACTGGATGAAGCGAGTTTGTGCTGTTTTTTTGCACATTTAGTCATTGACTCAGATCATGTTGCTTACTGGGAATTCGGTTTAGGTTTAGACCAACGCACAAATATCAGAAGTCTCATGTTATGGCTCACACACCCCTGGAAGCAAAAGCATATGCAATGCAAGTCAATTCTAGCATCAAACAGATGTGTTTTCAGAAGGAAATTTGACATCAAAAGGTATCGCCTAAACTGTTACAGCAAATTATTGCAACACACACTGAATATGTTCCAGATAAATATCAGGTAAAAATATACTTCATCTGAAGCTCAACATCGTGGGTCGATTTCCAGAGAGTGCATGCAGGAAGCACAAATGTAAAACCCACAAATGTCTTTAAAAACAAATGGTAGCAAGGTTAGAAAGGTTGTGGGTCAGAGAACACAAATACTGATATATTTTAAAAAATAATATATATATATGTTATATATATATATATATATGTTAATGTTATTATTATTTTTTAAATGTAGCAATATCTGTGTTCTCTAAGAATCAAACCCACAACCTTTCTAACCTTGAATATATATATATATATATAGAATATTGAATATATATATACACAGTATGTATATATGTACATATATGTATATATACACACACATTTTCTACACACTGTAAGTCACCTTGGATAGAAGTGTGTGCCAAATACATAAATGTGAACAAATATGTAAATTCAGTAAATGTGAACTGAATTGTGAATAAATCGTAATGAACATAATTGTTACATTTCATCACACTTTGACTTTTCCCCTCAGCTCAATCTAAACCCCCACATCTGTTGTTGGTGTTATCAGATGTCCCTGCTCTCCAACCACATCGCTGGCACAGTCACACTAAATACAAATCCTCCCTAAGTCAGCAAAGCAGAGGAACGCAACACTTCCAGCACCCACTCACACAAATGCCTCAACTCAATGGATTTGGGCTGACGCACAGCCATCAGTATTTCAGCAGACCTCAACAACAATTAAGCCTCATCAACCAGTGCCATTTTATAGACCATTTAGCTGCCCCACAGCAGAGCCCTGCATTATATACCATTAGAACAACAGGACATAATGCAGGGACTTAAATCGCAGTTGACGTATCACAAATGTTACGTTAGAAGAAAAGAAGCCAAACACTGATTCCAAAACTGTGTGGAAACTCTGGCTTTTTAGTGACACCATTATTTATTGATCTGTAACAGTTTGTTCATTTTCTATCTTATATAATGGAGTAATTTCATAACAGGGATCAATTTTAAACACTTTTAAACTGACTCATTGCCTTATTTGTAAAATGATAATCCTGTATTTACATTAAAAGTATGTCAAATAATAAATAAATAAATAACACAGAACCATTGTTGTATGTATTTGGAATGTTACAATTATTACTTTTTTTATTGTGATAAAACTCATTCAGTGTGAGATGTTTAAAATACAGAATTAATATTTTAATTAGCCCTAAACAAGGTGTATGAAGACTTATATGAATTATATGAATATTATATGAATAGACTTATGTATGAATATTCAACAACATTCGATATTCTCCTAATATTTAAACATTATTCTTAATTTTGTGTTGTCATAACAAAATGTCAACTGACTAAAATGTATGAGAGGTTTACCTCAGCTCACCTCTGCAGAAATCACATTTCCTTGTAGGCTAACATCAATCTGGAAAAGGATATTGCTAAGGACCAAAACTCAACTGAGTCCATTTTTCATTCCACAGTCATCCTGTTTAATTAAACTGCTGGACTGATACAAACTTCCATTTTTAATTTACTGAAGTTTGTTTATATGATGTGACGGTGCATCATAAAGCAGCCTATTAAATCACTCTCCTGATTTACTCTGCTTTAAACAACAAGACATGTAGAGAACTAAGGTACAATGCAAAGTCTGAAACACAGTGTCATCAGTAAAACATACATCATATCAGGCAAAAATGATACATTATGCAGAGAGAGAGAAATACCTCTTAACACACACATTCCTCTGATCTCACAGCAGCATTTAAATTGCCAAATACAACAGGATTTTCTGCTTGTTAAAACATGACATATAAATCTCCAAAGCAAAGTTCAAATTCTACTAAAGCACCAACACCAACATAAGAATTAAGTGTCACAACCCACTATTTTTATGAAATGTGGGCCAATAAATGACTTGACATTTACAGGGCTAGTTCAGTTGTAGGAAAACTCATCCACTCTTAATGTCCTCTGAGTCACTTTGCATGTGGATTCTGCCTGATGTGAAGCTCAAACTAAGTGTCTCGCCCACTGTTTAAACTATTGCATTTACTCTCTGCCCTACACGGTTGAGTTTGAGGTGAAGTAAAGAGGAGGGTCTATTGTATGACTATTGACATGTAGTTTATGAAACATAAAATTTTACCATTAACTTTTCAGCAAAGCTAAGACAGGTTTCACAGATGGATCACTGACTAAAAAGAAAACTAAGTTTATCATTGCAGTTCCAGTGTGTTAAAGCTACTGCACATGGCCCTGTGTTGTGCTGTACATCTCCATCCCTTCTTTAATGAAGAGGGACAGTGAGATGTTTTATAGATGTAAATACATTTCACTGCTCATTGACTTATCATTTAAAGTTTCCAACTCCTGTTGTTTGCAAGATTGTTTGCAAGAATTTGAAATAGATGGATGGATCGCTCATTCAGAGATTAGTTACAAATATTCTTAGCTAGCTTCTCCACCCTCTCCTCTCTTCCTGTCCATCTCCAGATAGAACAAGAAAGTCAACAGTGGCTTCTACATAGTAAGACAAAAGCATGTAAGTAGCTTTGCAAATGCTTTGAGGTTTAACTTTGATTTAATACTTTGATTTTGAAGTACAAATAACTTACATTAGTGGAATTGAGTTTTTAGACTGTTCAAAAGTCAGTATTATCAATGTGTATCAGTATAGTGTTTCTGTAGCTCAACTGGTAGAGGTACGTTAGCAGTGCAAAGGTTGTGGGTTCGATCCCAGGGAGCACAAGTCACTGTACCCAGTACCAGGGAACTGAATTCACTGAAAGTCGCTTTGGATAAAAGCTTCTGCCAAAGAATAAATGTAAATTATATGACATTTTTCATACTGTTCTTGTCCTAACCAGGAACAGAACTTCCAACTATTTCTAACATTTAAAAGACTGAGTTCATAACAAAGGTTCAAATAAACAGTCCAATAGGCAAAACTGACATTTGTACGAAGGGCTACCCAGAAGACATTATATTTTTAGCTATTCCTCTTTCTGCACCATTAGATGGATGACAGTAACACAGATAAAAATCCTGTGCCGGACATTCTTATTCAACCAATGAGAGGCATGCACAGAGACAGAGACACTATACCTCTGAGTGCTTCACTAATGCTGTTCTTTTTCCAAGGTAACTGTGAGGGTTTAAATACATCACGGTCTCTAGGATACAAAGACATACTCACCAAACTTTTTAAGAGTTTGGGTTTAGCTGGATAAAGTAAAGTGACTGCAAATCAGTGTCCCTCAGCTCTGCTATTCAGAGACACTGTAAGAAAGCACTAAAAAACTGACCATGTATGTTTAGTGTTTCCAAACTGCAGGCTTCATTTATGTTCCTCTGTCATGTTGCAGAAGAGTTAATGTAGCTGTCAGTTATATTTCAAGGACCTGTCAGTTTTGTCTCAGATGTTTCTCTTAACAAATAAAAGCCAGATTTTTTTCCTCAGGAAGACACAAGAAACCCCAGGTAAGCTTTTCATTTTATCTCATTGCTGTCTAGGAGAAACAACAAAAATCTTAAAACATTAACAATTGAGATATAAAGGATTTTTTTCTATTGTATATCCTTCTATGATGTATGAAATTAGCTAAATGCTAAAAAAATGTTAACAAGAAAACAAACCCTGAATTTAAGGAGATACATACTGAAGGCTAAATACTAAGAACCGCCTCAGTCGCTATTTTGATGTAAAATGAAAAGGCCGCCAAAACGATGTGACACCTAAGCATGACTTTCAAGAAGAGCAGCACAGCACACAGAGGGACACAGATGTAACGAAGGCACTGGCGGATTCTCATGGCTTGACAAAGCCAAGCTGATTGATCTAGTTCACTCTTGCCCTGAAGCACTCAAGTCCTCTGGACCGCTGCAATGCTTTGCTGAACGCTCAGTGAGTTCTTACAGCACACATCACAAACAGCACAGAGCAGAGCAGGAGAAATTCATTATGGTCAGGAGAATGATCTCTGCCTAAACCTCTGTTTGCAGGTTCTGACAAGGTAAAACAAGCACAGAGCTGTAGAACAGGGTCAAATGAGGTGGTTAGGAGAGCCAGGAACCTGGCCAAGACATTACATCATACCCACCGGCTTGTTGACTAGGCAGCGTACCACATTACCAGCCACTGTGGGCAGTCGGTTAACCAAGCGACAATTCTCCATAATTAAAATGCTGAAAAGCGTAATTTATCCGCAGCTGAAAATGCCCATGATTAAACCCTTTGGCTCATGTGCCTTCAGTACATCCAACTGCAGAAGACATCTGTTTTAAAAAGGATGGAACTAAAGGGCCTTTTCACAAACTTTACATTTCTGAGTCACACAAACTGAGGAATTTATGAGTCAGTAGGAGAAAATGAAGCTCTCAGAACATTTCGGAGAACTGAGACAAAGATTTGGACATAGACAAACAATTGAACAAACCAAACATTAACTGAAGAGAACAGTGTGACGTGTTTAAGACACAAGCTGCCGTTCAGTTTGACTTAAGATACAGGCCACAGGATGCTCCTGTGATGACCGCATGGGTTACAGTAATCGTAACAGACAGATTCAGTCAAGCGTAAAAATATGTTTACTTCTGTGTGATGAAATGTTATTAATACTTCAAAAAAACTTCAATAGATATTAAAAACAAATTTGATAAAAACGTCAATAGATATTAATATTTGGGGTTATTCTTGTAGACAGATGAAGGCATATTAAAAAAAGAATATTTATATTATACATAATAATATTTTATATTTTTGTCTTGATTAAATATATTGTCCATCTTTAGTACAGTATGCCTTTTAACAGTAGGGTGGAATGCCCTAATGTAAATCAAGACTATATATTTTTAATAAATTATATTGGCTATACTGTTCAGTAACAGCAAACAGTCTTAGTAACCAACATGGATAAATAGAATCATGATAAGACTGTGGATCTTGATTCTGTGTGAAAAAATGAAAATTAAAATATTTGTGTGTTTTCTGGACTGTGGATTCAATTCTGCTTTTAAGATAGAAAAAACTAAGAATGTCACATGCTAAACTGGTGAAGGGGACTAAAACGAGGTTGGACAGGGCAGTAGAGAGGAATAGGACAAGACAAGCACACATCCTGTGTGACATCACACTAGTGTCAAACCGTATTGCTTCCTGCGGATTAGGCCGACGCAATGGCACATGAACCCTGGCTAATTCCTGCATTACATTATTAGTGATTTAGAGACAGATGCACAAGGTTATATAACTACAGAGAATTACAGTTCAGTTAACTTGCAAGATGAAAAAGTGTTCAGTCTCCATAAGCAGTTTTATAATTAAGTCTTGCATGTTCAGGACTGACAGTTTGCACTTTTAAGCTGTGATGTTAAAACCTAAACTACACATATTGGAATTTGGTTAAGACTACAAGCATCCACTCCATTTTATCATCCACAACATTTTAAGCATCCTGAGTGAAAAAGCAAGTTTAATTCATAGACAGTGATTTTAACACCCTCTCTTTCATAACTGAATGCATCATCTCTCAGATTGTCCCATTTCTGTCTTGGCGTTTGATGATTGTTAACTCAACAGAGAAAAATAAAGCGGAGAAATTCATTGTTCCATTACATTTTCTGAGAAGGTTTAATGAAGGACATTTCCCTGTCGCAGAGCAAGCCAGTGTTATCACACCATTTAGGAGATTATCTTTACACCTTATACTTGATAAGACCTGCCCATCTGTCAAAACCACACCCTCTAAAGACATACTAGCCAATCAAATTTTAGCAAACTCAATCCAGTAGAACATTCTTTGATTTTAGCAATATCAGTCTGATAGAGGATCATTTTATGTTGCTAATCCCCAAAAAAATCACCAACATCACCATCTTTAATCACATGCATGATGACTTGGTAGAACTTTTGCATTAAAAAAATGCAAACCAGGCAGAATTTTCAGTGAACTGTGCTTCAGTGCACAGATAGCCACAGGAAAAGAGGCTTGAAAATGACACTGCTCTGGGTGTAGTTCATCAAGACCAGTGCTGCTGCAGGTTTCAAGAGAAATTTTTCAGCACCGCTGGAGCCTCTGAGGGGGGAAAGAAGTCTAGGAGTCCAGACGGTGTTGGATTCTTTGCTTGTGGAAATGTCATGTATCTGCAGTGGCGTCACAAGACTGATGTCGTCTCTGGGATAATAGACCTGACGGAGGGAACGTGTGCCTTCAGTCTGAGACAATAAATCTGTCTCTCATACCTTTTTAAACCGTGTGAGAAAAAATCACTGATGTGAAAGAGTCACACAGTTAATGTCAATGTTAAAAAAAATAATGAAAATGCCCTATAATATAATACAATATAATACAATGCAATACAGTAAAATCACACCTAAAATAGATGAAATAACAAGTAACTTGAATATTAAAATAGCACAAGTAATAATCATCATCCTTATTCATCTTCTATTATATATAGAATACAGTACATACACTTTCATTTTCAAGGACTTAAAGGTTCTGAAAGGCATGATGTTCTATATGCACTGACTTCATTACACAAGACAAACCCACCCAAAGCCATTGATCTGATGTGGGTTGACTTGTGAAGTCTAAACTGGAGCTCCATGTACCCATTAGCTAACATGTGCTTCTAAACTGACCCGATTAGATTGGTGACAGTTCTGTTATACTTTTGAACAGCCACACTGTCAAAACAAGTAAATCAACTGCCCTATTATTGCTACTTCTCTCGAAATTCTTTCCTTCTGGGGTCCTCTGGGAAAAATATTTTTCCTGCTGTTAACACAAGTGCAATTACTGTTTAAATCAGCATTTCATACATCTCTGCATTTATCTAAATATATAATTACTTAGATCAAAGCATTACATGTGTGACTCTACAGCAGACCTATTTAAATTAGTGTGCCTAATACATAATTATAAAAATATTGTCTGCATACATGAAACACAAAGTCTATTGCTTTCTTTTTTCTTTAAATGTCATTTGAAACAATTTCACCTATCTGGAAAGTCATACAACACATTAAACAACAGTACACTCAGTATATAAACAGTATAAATAAAGTATGCAAAACCAACTTAAGAAAACTTAAGAAAAGCTATACTGACTGTTGCTCTCTGCTACTTGTTTTGTACCAACATGACAAAGTAACTTACGGCTCCTCTTTAATGATGCTATCAGTGATTGCATTTTATTTTTCTGTTCCTTCGATGGCCAATTTAAATTTTCATCTGCAATATCTTTAGGCTGCAATATTTAATTTGGAGAAACTCAAGTGGAGAAACTTCAGAATGGATTTGGCTCAGTTTGTGGCTTGTTGAATAGTCCTGCTCAACAGTATGTGATTCTAGCTGAGAGTTGCTGGTTAGCACAGAGAAGATCAAGTGATGTGAGAGAATTTGATGATGAGGGGAATGTAACTAATCAGCAGAATAAACGGTCCTAATCCCTCCATTTAGAGAGGCCATCAGTCAAACCATGCAAGTCCACTTATGTGCTGCAGTCAGGAATACCATACAATAGCCCAACACTCTCCTCATATGGGCTGATCTACACCAATGCCAATGAATTGTAGGCATGCATTTTGAGTGTCTTAAATAATGTGTTCATTAGAGATTCTTTTTGTTAACTAGAAGGGTAAATTGTCAGCTTAAGTCTACAAACCAATGAATGCCAGTGAAATTATAAACAAATCAAAGCTGTACTGCCATGTGATCCATGTGAAGTATATAGTAATATTGGATGCAGATTTACCATGTTGGCTTAACATTGTAATACATGACAGAAGTCTGAATACAATAAATGTTCACTGACACAGCTCAATGATTCACATTGTGATATGGTTAATGTCTGTACCTGGATTGGATCCCACTTTAGTTGACGGTTGCTGCTGCTGGGGTTGTCTGGATCTCATCAGGTTTCCTTCGCTGCCAGCCCTCATCAGTCTTTCTCCAACTACCAGCATGTGTGAGCGATTGCCAGGCGGTTCCTTTCGGGACTTCTTGGATGGTTTGACCAGACGTGAAGGTTTAGACATCTCTCCAAATTCTGCTTAAGCTTCTGAGGGAATTCCCAAAGTTCTCCCCTTCCTTCTAAATCTCACCTGTCCAAATTTTGCACGAAGTCTGACATCCAACTAATTCCCTTGTTGTTCTTCTCAGATGAAGTTCATTGTTTCTTCTTGCTTTGAAGAATGCTGGAGAGTGAAGCTTGATGTCACCATTAAAGCAGTAGAGGATTCCTTGAGTAGAACCATCTGCACAGCTTGAAACACACTAATGAGAGCAAAGATAAGACCATCACTTGAAGAACACGGTTGTTAAACGTTATCAATATTCAGAAACGCATATTACGCTGTTGCTGTAGGACAAAACTGTAGCCCAGAAGTTCCCTCAGCTTCAGTCTCAGTGTGGGACACTTACCACAGATCAGTCTGTTCTTCTGCCTCTCACTTCTCACGCTCTGGAGAAACGATCCTTCTAATAATCCAGCATCAGGCTTTAATCTGCTTGTGTAGTTGCTGGTAAAACACTGCTTTTAATCTCTGTGTTAAATCGGCATGCAGATTTAACCAGTGAAGCCGATCGCTGCCTGACAGTTGCTGCTGCTGTGCTTGCAGACCAAAGTCACGGCTAAGCCACAGACTCAGGCAGAGAAAGCGAGAAGGAAGGAATAGAGAGGAGAGAGATTTACTCCCATGTGCTTGGCTCTGATAGGCTGCCTGTGGGAGCCCCCACCTGTGCCCCCCCCAGCTTCCCCTGGCTCATATAGTGAGGGCATGTGCTTTGGTCTGGAATGATGAGTGCACAGGTAAATTGCAATTTGTATATAATGTATTTGTATTTATACAATACATTTGTATATAATGTTAAATATAACATTTACAGGAAGTATTAAATAAAGTGCATGTCTGTCTGTAATGTCAGTAAATCTATTGTAAATGTCAGAATTCTGTGTACGTTAATTTTTGTTTCTAACAACCTAATTAAAAGGCTAACTGAAAGGATATATTTACATTTATGCCTCTGACAGATGGTTTTATGTACAGCATTTTTCAGAGCATTCAAGCTGTATGTTTCACTGGTTTGTGTGTTGCCTGAGGATTGAACCCACAATCTTGAAAAAATGCTCCACCACTTGAGCTAAAGTAAACCTTTAATCTATAAAAAACTTGAGCTATAAAAACATCATGTTGATTAACATCATGTTGAGGAACTTTTACCCAATTATTATTCTTTTATTTTATTCTTGACAGGTTATTATGAAAAAGATAATCTGTGGTTGTGTTTCATAACAACACAACCACCATTAAATTCCTGTAGCTTAACTGGTAAGGCATTGCACAATTCTTTTCTGTTTGCCAGGGAACACATGCTGATTGAAAATTATGAAAATTATACTGTATGCTGTGCATGCACTGTAAGTCACTTTGGATAAAAGCATCTGCCAAATTCATAAATGTAAATGTAATTCTGCAAATGAACAATGTGCACAAAAACAAATGATAATAGCATTGATTGTACAACAATTAAAACAGTATTTTTAAACGTATTTATACATACAATAGAAGCCTATGGCACTGTTATTTTAGACCTCACACTGAAGTGGTGAAACATCTCTACAGGCAACCAAAGCAGAAGTTCCATAATTGACTTTCTCATTCCTTTTATGTTGACTTAAGTCTGCCACTATCAGAGAAAAAACTATTTTTAAAGGCAATTGAGTGGCAACTTTTCAGTAATGACATTCGTCATTGAAGACTTTAAACTTTAACAAATAAGCAACAAATATAAAAATCTGCTACCAATTTGCCAAACATCTATTGGTCAAAACAATAAATGTTTCAGCAAAGCACCTCCTCACAACTGCTGATTTGAGCTGGAAGACTTTTCCCTCCAGAATGAGTGAAGAGGAAAAATGAGATTATTGGTCATGCCACAAATCCTATATGGACAGAGAGGGATGTATTTAACAGCACTTTCTGCTCTTAGGCAGTTTAAAATACAGTGCAGAACTCAATTTATATTCACAAGTTACATTAATTTAAAGTTTGATAAAGATGTTTAGAAAAAATCAGTCTAAAGCCAAAGTTTTTAATTAGCATAGTGCTAGACTGAGGTCTGTTTACATACCTGAGTTCGCATTTGAAGTGAAATTTCCACATTCATTAACATTTTGTGGATTTGAACTATGGGTTGTAATAAATAAACAAATACTGCATTAATTAAAAAGCAGGTTAATTGACAGATAAGCTATTAAAACCCAGAACTAAAGCATATATTTGTGGAGTATATGTTTCCATAACTCAGTAAAGTAAATCAGCATCTGCTGCATAATGTTAGAATGATGACATCTATACAGTTCCCCAGAAAGTTTTTTTGTGTTTTGTCAGCTCATAGGAACAAGTTACAAGGCTCTGAAATACTGCTAATGCTTTAAAAATGACATTCTCATCATACTCATTTTCTTTGTTACCTGTTATAATCATATACTATAATCTGAGATTATTGTACTGACAGAAACATCTCTGCAGATCAACTCATTTGGAACTGTAAGGGAAATCTGAGGTAACAAGAAAACGATACCATAGTCTATAGACAGACAATGTCTTGTTTTACAGATTACAGGAAAGACAATTCACATCATCATCTGGGATAACATCACAAAACATCGATGCAGTAGCTGAACCCTCCTCACAGCCCGTCATGGTCACAACCTCTGGGTGATGCCCATGCCTCCAGTGTATTTTTGTGTCTGTCATAGGTCAGCTTGCGCTAATCTTTTCCAAAAATATTTCAGAAGCACATGTTCCAGGCAGTTTAGCCTGTCACAGTTCTCTGAAGAACAAGAATAAAATGGCTTTAATAGGTGTTTATTTTCAGCATTTTCCGCATGAGAGTGAGCCTGAGGTCTGAGACTGAAAGCTAACAGACTCGTGGAAATACAGGATCCTGGTTCTGAGGTAGACCTTGTCTCCTGTATGATTTATCTGGCTGTCGACAGACCCTGCAACGATATGAAGATTATTTTATTTAGAGGTACACATTCAGCAATCCTGTCAGAACAGACTTCCATCAGCTCTGCTGTCAGTGTTGTCACATGAAAACAAAAACTGTTGTCTGGTTTTGTTATTTAATATTGAGGTCATAAAGAGGCTACAGAGACCATACTGCATTTGCAAACAACTACTATTTGACCAAAAGCTGAACAAACAGTCATTTTGTGCTTATGCAACATTTTCTCATATCTCATTGGTTCAATAATATGAACCAATGGCATAAATTTGGGACAAGCCTATGTAGATGTGTAAATATTTCACAGTTTAATTTAAGATAAACTTAAAAAAATAGCTAGAGGTCACACTAAGTGTAC
>JBAJNP010003594.1:0-38570 GCA_036877545.1 Yasuhikotakia modesta | reverse complement strand
TGTTCATGGACTAATCAAGAGCTGATAAATTAGTAACCTTAACTATTACTAATTATACATGCCTCATGAGAGCCCTAAGGTGGTGAATATAAGTAACACTTCATCAGCAATCTTTAAGCTTGGAATTTACTTAAATTGCGTCTTTGAAATTAAAGGACTATATGTTTTAATGCCACAGTTATTAAAATAAACTATCAACAAGATATTGATGCCAAGGGAATCATTTGTATGAATGTTGGCCTGTGTTAAGCAGAGCAGCCCATGTGGCATTAGAGTGTAGCTGTAGCTGTTCACACGTCACTTCTTACAGGGGTTGTGATTTGATGATGCAAGTGGATGATTAAAAGCTTCATTAATAGAGATCATGATTAGCAGGTTCAACCATTTCAGATCTACTTAACTCTGTCTTCACTGTTTATTTCCCAGCAATTCCATAATTAACCATCATGACGAGGTCAGTCAATAAACACCCTCTTTTTAGCTCACTGTTATGACTTAAAAATGCAATAGCGGTAATTTTGTTGTCTTTAATTGCAAAACTGTTTATTTAGTTTGCAGCCACTATCTCACCCCTCAAAAGTGCCTCGTTGCTTCTTGTTGCTTTTTAAAATGATTTTCTCGAAACTCGGTACAGACCACATGACCTGCCCGCCTGTCACACTGTGATTAAGACATCACAATAATCCGTGTTTGCTCTGCTGTCTGCATGCAAGTTTGTGTGTGTTTGGCTTTGCGTGTCATGGGCCAGCGCTAAACATACAGAATTAACTTCTTTTGAATGGTGTGCATTAACTTCCCTCACAACTAACACAAACAATCTGTGTAAACAAAATAATATTAATAGTAATAATAAAAACATAATCACAGCTGATGTCTGCAGAGGTTATTAGATAAGTAACTTTCATTTACATCGAATCTCATGACAAATTGTATCCACTAGAAAATCCACTTTTTTGTCCGGCATCTCTTACTGTCATCAAACTCGTTCTTTCTAGCATTTCCTCTCTCCCTCCTTCTTTTTACCCTTTCTTTCTTTCTCTCCCTGTCTATTCATTGCTTGCTCAGAGAAGCAGCCCTTATTTCCTGTTTACTTGCCCTTATACAGCTGCCTAATCCCTGCAGCATGAGCACCACACTAAACAGGTGCTGGAGAAAACACAGGCAGGAGGAACAGCGGAGCCATTAAAGGAGAGTTTATCAGAGTCCCTCAATCTGTTATCACTCCTGTCCCTCTGTCTCCCACCAGCCGGCCTCTCCCCACTGTCATAGAGCCACTGATTACAGCCCTGCCGAGCAGCTCGCTGGTGGCTCCTCTCCCCTGTGTGAGGAAGACAATTTTCTCTCAAAGCTTTATGTGAGTCTGTATTTTGATGCTTTTGGATGAACAGGTGAATGAATAAGTTCTCAGTGCTGTTTGTTTATCCCTGTGGTTTCGTGGGACTGTTTTAAATCATTAGTATTATCTGATTTTCCGCTGTGCATGTATGTGTGCTTCCTCTGGTGAGGAGTGCTGTTGAACTCTATATTACTGTATATTATATGGTCTGTTATATAAAATATACAACACATCCTAGAACGCAAACATTTAAAAAAGTACTAATAATGTTTCAACTCAAACACTATTTCACAGAAATAAAATCATAATAAAATCAATAAAATCAAAATCATAAAGCTAATGTCATTTAAAAATGTGCAGTGCAAAAAATGAATTTTCTTTCACTTGAAAGACTCACTGGCCAACTATATAACAACTAATGCTTTTCTAGAAAATGATAAATCTTGAAAATAAATAAGAAGGATGTTATTCTTCCTCTGGTTTCCAATCAGCAGAACTGAAACATGGACCAAACAACTGCAGATAAGGTCACACAGTTAGCACAGCTCCAGCTGTTGTTGACAGAGGGGGACACACAGTGAGAGGACACACAGCTGAAACTGACTGCTCATTGTCCTGCAGTTTAACCATCTTCAGAGATAGAAGCCACTCAGCACAGCCACTCTCACTTTCACTTGAACATGACCTTGTCATCAATATGACCATTGATTTTACACAAATGCGCATTATCTGCACGCATGCACAGTTTAAAATGCAGTATTATGCTACTGACATTCTTGAATTTTATTTTTTAAAATTTGGCATATATTTAAAAACAACAAAAAGCATTTTATTCTGTTATTTATTCTGTTATTTTCTGGTTTCTGTTAAAATCACAAACATTTCCAAAATTCATACATGTAAAAATGTTAATAATGTGATACAACAGAAACGATTACAGACATGTACATCAGTTAACTGTAAAAACAGTCAGTTATAGGGTTTGGTGCTTATTACACAAAAATATTTAATTGCAGAGTTCCGTGATTGTCCAGGATCATTTCTAGCTAATATTCGTTTAGCAAGCGGTTTTGACATGCAGGGCAACAGAGAAAGGCCTCAGCCCCTACTAGCAGTGGGGAGCTGTGCTGTCAGCCCAGTGTATAGGACCACAGCAGTTAGACTCTAATGGCTGGTAATGTAAGCGGCGTGTTTACTGAGCGCTGGGGCTCCAGCACACAGGCTTTAACAAATTATGAAAGGCGGGTCTGCGTACCAGCTGAATTTCATTAAACTTTAACTGGCCTTATCTGTGGAGCGACAGAGAACAACATAATAAAGGCTGACAGGTATGGAAACGTGTGTTTGAAGAGTAACTGCAGGCGAGATGCTGGCAGCTTTGTCACAGAAGAAGGCACATATGTTGAGGGCTATAAAACTGTGAAACAGATGCTGGTGTTTTGTGTGCATATGTGTAGGCAGAGATTGTGCTCGGGTCAAAACACCACATTGTATTTCATTTGTTTGTCTCAGTGATTGAGGTGTCTGTGCTGGGTTTAATTCAAGCAGTCTCAAGCTGTCCTAATATTATAGTTCTATCACACTATTCATTACTCATCCAAAATGAGCAAAATAAATATTATTATTACACCCTATATGAATAACATCTATTAAGAAGGTGACATAAGAGTTTAGCAATAAACTTTGTGTGTATTTATGTTTGTATTCAGATACACACAGTATATACAGGTAAAACAATAATGGTGTATTCATCACAAGGTTTATTCAGACAGTGGCACATATGTTTTTTAAATAGTCATGTTTGCAGAAGCGAGGCATGCATCATGACTTTAACACTGTTTATGTAGTTTAATTTGTGCTGAATTTTCTAATTTACCTTAAAATAAATAAATGAAAAGCAGAACAGATACATTTTTTATCATACACATGCACGTGATTATCCATGAAGACAGGAGACAAAACCAAAGAAAATGAAATCAGGTCAATTCATCCCAAAATCCTTGTTCTTCAAGGTCAATATGTTGGGAATATCAGTATTTGTATTTAAATTTGTATTTGTAATCAGGCAATAACAACCACCTGTGAAAGCAAAGCTTTCATGGGATCTGAATGTTTTACACATGCTGCCTGTGGCACATGAAGATAAAGAGGGAGTGTAATATTAAACACAAACATAAATTACACTTGGGTTGTACAATAAACTAAAGCAGCCTAAATTTAAGTCTATCTGTAGATGTCAACAATAAAACATTTAATTGTTTTTTTTACTTAAAACCTATTTTATCTTTTCTAAGCAACAAAAAATCCTGTTTTCTTTGAGATCAGATTAAGAAGGATTTCAAAAATTAAAAGTAATTTTCAGAAGCTCAGTTATATGTTTAAAATATGATCAAAGCAAAAAAAGGCCTCATTCAAAAAACACAGGCAGAGCAAAGTTCTGTCTATGTTCAGTAAAAATAAAAAAATACTTAAAAGAATGTTGTAATGGCCACTTTAGAGGTCCACAGTTTTAATGCCACAGTTTTAAAAGTAACTCATTAAAACAGCTGAAATAAACTACAGTGTCATAAGTACAAAACTGGAATGAATTGTCTGTTGCTGTGCCTTACAAAAAAATGTTTTTAATATTTTTAAAATATATTTGAAACATTTTTAAATAATCATATTTTTAACCTTTAATATTCCCCCTGCAGAAAGAATTAATCAAATTGAAGGGCAGATTGCCACTCAAATTGCAATGTGATTGAAGACGTAAATATTCACTGATCTTACATCTCTATTGTTCCGTTGCTCGTCTACTAATCTTCTGCAACAAAAATGAAGGCCTGTCCGCCGCAGCATCTAGAGGAGTGTGAGGATCGCCTAGATGAGAGGACACTCAGGGGGGAACAAGACCCTCCAGCCAAACTCAAACCACACTAACAGCACACAAACACACTTGTGCCGCCACTCAAACTGATCCAGTGGGTTGTGTGGCTTTCCCATTTTTAACAGGCCTCTAAGCTCTTCCACAAACAGTCAGAAAGAGGTCCTCTGCACCAGAAATGTTTGCCTTCGTCCATCTCAAATTCTGCCCATTGTGACGTTGGAGAGGAAAAAGGGTCTGCGCTCCCATTTTAATGGTCGCGGATAGAATAGACATGTGCAAAAATAACCACAGCTGAATATACCTCGCATTCCACGGCCTTCCTGGCTTGTTGTCATGGTGTGCGATGGTGGAAGAAAAGCGATGTAATCAATAACATGCAGCCTTGAAAATGTTTCCAAACAGATGGTCTATTGAGAATGGAATGTCATTGCTTTTGTGCCTGAAGCCTTTGCATTAGCAGCCTTTAATTGACAGACAGCCGGCAAAAATCTCAGCTCTAAGGGAGCTTGCAGATGCTGGAGTCTGCCTCATCGATACCAGCTCACTGTCTCTCACTAAGGCTCTTTCTCTCCATTCTCCTACTTAAAAAGCAGAGAATGCACCATCTTAACTCTCACCAGGGAAACATTTCCTACACAATTGACTGGAACTCACACGATGAGCCGAGAACACACACAGCAAACAGTTGTTGTGTTTCTGCTTGGGATCGTTTCTTTTTTTGAGCAAGCTTTGGTTACTCCAGGAGGCACAGTGATGCACCATAACTGAGTGAATTCCTGCTCTCTAGACACCTGCTCAGCTTTGGAGAAGCACAAGATATTGACCTTCAATTCAGCCAGCATTCAAAAGCGATGAAAGGAGATAAGAGCTCTAATCGTCCCTCCATCTCAGGCTCCTCTTTATTGACTAACTGACATATTTATTCCGTCTCTGCTCCTAGCGCCTGCGGCTTCATAGCCTTGCAGTAACCGCACACCCAATCAAAATCAATGTTCTTCTGAAAAGGAGGCTAATTTGGAATTTGCCACTAAAGATATACACATGAAGTTGTCATCATACACATGAAGTAAGGACAATTTTTCCATATTTTCTCTCATTTAGAACACAGTGTCTCGCACCGTTTGGTCTCTTGTTTTCAGGCGCTGGTTGTGTACTTGGGGGGAAAAGGCTACACTTAGAAATATGGCTGATGATTGAAGTAGTGTGTCCTGACCCCAGCGTGGCCCCAGAAATTTTCCCCCAATGTTGTTCATGGTTTGGAAGCTTGAAACACTTGAGTGGTGTACTTTAACATGCAGGATGACAGCGTTCATTTGGTGTGGTAAAGGGAGCTAACAGGAGCAGATGATTACACTAATAGCATCCCTCCCTACCCACACATACCCAGAACCCAAGACATGGGAGCTCAGACCGCAGTTCCAGACCCCTCCAGTCATTTTTTCACATTTATATTTATATGTATATGAGGGACCCATCCATGAGAATGCAGGCAGTGATATTTGAATTCCAGTCAGAATGCAGAAATATCCTGCCTGGGCAGATACAGTGCTGTGTTTATTTGACTGACATTGTCTAAATTGAGGTTTGACACTCTTCACCACTCTAACCTTTATGCAAATGCAAAATCATCCAAATTTGATGGACAGAATTCAATTAACTGAGATGACACAGAATAATCTAGTGAACTGAATACATCAGCCAGTTGAAAGGTAACACAATCACTGTGCTGAGGTGCAGGGAAGGAGGGCTGCTCTGAGGGAGAGAGAGAGGCAGGGAGGGACTAAGGATGTAGATATAGCCCATTTTCTCTGTCTTATCTAAAGGCACAAGCTCTATTTGTCCAAAGCGGAGTCTTCAGTCCAGTAAACTCTTGATCTTAAATGAGAGGTCTGCAACACTGTTGCTAAGCAATTAGGAGCGTTTATTGAGCAGCTGATTCCTGGTGCTCAGTGTCCATCAGTGTGATTTCAGCTCATCTGACAGACTGCCATGCTGATGAGAGAACCACCACAGCAGCAGAGCTTCACATGAAACTGGCTCTGTCTTAAACACAACTGTTGCTCTCTGTGTGTTTCTTTAATGACCTTTCTTTCAACTAATGGCACTGAAGGACGACGTCTTTTGTTCGAGAGATTGCGGCAGTGGGATTATGAGAAATTTAACTAAAAACTAGTCTCCATAATATCATTTCTAGATTTTTGCATATTCAATGAATGTTTCATATTTAAAATAGGTAATGTTTAATTCAGAGTTGCTGCTCATAACTGATTTAATGTTCAAATCAAGCACTGAAATGAAATGTAATTTGGTTTTGTGTCAGATACAGAACAGACTTGTGGCCAGTTGGAGGCACCCTTAACCAATTTTTGAAACAAGTGTTAAAATGCCTACAAGTGCTTAAATGAGTCTACGTGATATTGAACGGCGAATAAAGGTGGCAAGAAAGTGTGTTGATGTATATCCATACAATAATTACAGTAACTGTGGTCATGAACACAGAGTTAATGCTCAGGATTATCCGAGAGTGCTGCAGAAGGCCACTGCACGCATGAATGTAAACACTAGATGGCTCTGTTGTAATACGTCAGGCACTGATGCGATGCAGTGATTTTCTCCATTTGTGTCTGTCCACGTATCATTATTGTGCTTTGTGCTTTTTTCAAAGTGTGTTTGACTAGGATGCATTAAATATTAATAATCTCTAAAACTCACAAACACATTGTTTAGTGAAAGTCAATGTAATTTTATAACACCATAACAGAATTTAAGTTATTTTGTAACACTAACATGGCTGCACACAGACGCAATTTTCTGTAGCTGTGAAAAGCTGTCAGCTCAGGCGATTAAAGTGCGGCTGAGTGGCCCTTAAGTGTTTCCCTTTACACAAACAGCTACTGCCATTTCAGAAGAGATGCAAAATGCACAGCATCTTTTTACATAAGGAATGTTCACAGTGTCCTTGGAACAGCAGCCTCCCTTTAAAGCTTTATAAATTATGGCTAACTTAACTGAAAACTTACTAAACCAGGTCGTTTTCTTTAAATATTTTAACACTTTAAATAACCAGCAAGGAAAGCGATGATGTTAAACTGTATCTATTAGTGCTAGTTAAGTGATTCTCCACCATATCCGTTACATAGAATGTAACTTCCATTAGCCCTGGCATACAGTACGTGCCATTTAATTAAATGTTGCCTTTAAAAAAAACTACTGCAAGCAATTTAGTGAGTAGCACATTTGAAGCTTGCACGAGGTTACTAGTGCTTTTAACCACTAGTATGAGTGCATAGGCTGTTAATTAACATATTTAGAATTAAGTGGATTTGCTTTGCACTAATCAGTCTCTAATTGACTAAGAACTGTACCTATTCAAACACTGGACAGCAATCATAACAGCAAGAGTCTGTGTATTACATAATCACTTATTATGCTCCAGATACATAAATAAAACACAAAGCTGATGGATTACACAGAGATCATCAATATGATTGGTTGATGTAGTCAGAGCAGTCATCAGATGGAGTGATTGCCTTTAGCGGACTGAAGTCACAGGATACTCTGCTGTCTATAGTTTAAAACGTTAAATAACATTTGCCACATCATCCATGAGACAAAACCACTTTTCAATAACCCATTTCATTTTTAAATTAAAAGCATGACCACTTTAAAAACTTGTATATTTCTTAAAATATAAACTTTTCTATTGACTTTCCAAGAACATGCAATTATTCCATGTTTCTATATTTGACTGTGTCTGACGATAGTTTAGGGTTGAGAATAGCACATCTTACAGAGCTGCTGACACAGCCTTGAACCTTCTGAGGTAAGAAAACTGGCTCCTCTCAGACCTATGTGGACACACAGCACTTCCTGCAGAACCACAAGCCTTTCATTTTTCAACACAGATACATATGGACAAGTGAAGGATATATACAGGATGTCAAATTTCAGTGCTTTCATTTCACTGGGGTCCCCTCAGTCAGATTTAAAAAATGTGGGCCCTATTCTTTAATGTGCACAACATGCTGATCCACAATGACATCAGACTGCTGTAAGGGCACAATATCACATTAACAATACAATGTTGTTCCTGAATACATATTTAACTAATATGTTTAAATGTTATATAATTCCAACACGGTCTATCAATTATAGTGTACATGTTCCATCAATGTAGTTAGGATGCACACAAAACATTTAAGGAAGCTTAGAAACTGAGCAAAATCAGTTTATTGAAAAGATTTTAACAATCTTTTTAAGAGATTAAACAGATTTTAGCAAGAGCTTAAAAGCAGAAGATCACAAGTTGTAATAACAGAACAAAAAGTTTATTATTCTAAATTAAAATCGACACCAACACCAACACCAACATTACAATTACAGACAAAATGCATTGATCAACTGAACTATTGATCAGTTAATAAAGGGAAAAAGTTCATTTACACATGTTTGCAGTAACGAGAGTCTTAACATTAATTTATTGATCATTTATTCTATTACCTACAATAATAAATAACAAAAAAGCATGTGAACAATTAGGCATATCAATATTTATCTATTTATTTATTTGAAGTTTTCTTAGTAAGGGTCAGTCCCTGAAGAGGCAGAGATCCTTGTATCTATTTTCTTCTTAGTTTTGTCATTAGATAATAATACTTGTTAATGTTATTTTTACTCATCTTATTGTTAGTTTACTTTATCTTACTTCTGCTCGTTGGTCTATGGTTGCCCACAGAACTGTATGGTATAAAGTTGTGAAATTTGACATACAGCCAGTCTATAATGTTACTGGACCAATTTGGTGTCACTTACTCAAACCCTTTAGTGACATCAACTGTCAAAATAGCATGTTTGTACACAATTGTTCTGACTTCTGATTCCTCACACTGGGTCCAACACACCCTTCGATGTGACTTTTGTTACTAAAGTTATTAAAGTTTTAGTATACACACAACTGTTCTTCTATAATGCTTCAACAAATTTCATGGTGAGCAGGCCACGATGGATATGAGGATGTACTGTTACAAAAATGTTCATTGCAGCGCCACCTACTGGTCCAGAAATATCAACGTCATATCTTAACTTTTAAATATCATAACTTTTTGTCTTTTGTCTAAAATAATGAGAATGGTATTTTTAGACTTGTTGAGGCATCCTGACTCAAATGATATCTGATGTGTATTGGTTTGTCATTTTGACCGTTTTGATGTCAAATGCATTTGTGTATTGTTATGAAACTTTGTATTGTTCATCATAACCATAGTCTGAAGTAATCTGCAGAATTTGGGGCCAATGCCAGCTAGTAGTCAAAAGATATAACACAATTTATGAAAATGCTTCTAATATGTAATGTCATGCAACTCCTTTCTTTAGATTCTTGTGTCACAAAATGGGTGTTCTGAGAGATGGGAGGCAGACCCAAATACAGGGTTTTGCAGGTCTTATTATAGCGTTGAGGCATATTCCAAAAACAGGCAGGGTTCAATATCAGGCAGACAGGTATAACAGAGACAATCCAAAACTCAGTAATCCAAAAACAAAGCAGGGGTCGGGGCAGGCAGCACAACATCAAAAAACCAGCAAACAGTTCAAAGTCCAAAAACCTCAAACAGCCACAAAACCACAAGAGACCAAAAAAAACACAAGGAACACAGGAACATTGAAAACTATGAGGAACCACAGAGAACAAGGGCAAAACAAGGAAAAGACAATACACAAAGAAATGGCAAAACAATGCATCACAACTTCCTGTTTGCTGGCATGCTGTTATATATATATAGCCAGCAAACAGGAAGTTACCAAAGAGGAAGCAGAGGGAGCAGACAGACAGTCACGGGGCTTGTGCTCCCTCTGCTGTCCAGGTGTTACACTTTGGCTCATGCAAAGTCTTATGATACCAAATTTGTCCTAGTCAATGCTGCTTCCTGTCAGCTATTTTTAATTATATTTAAAAAACTATTTGTCCAATTTCAAGGAAACTTTGTGGTCGCAACATTCTAAAGATTTTAACATGCTGTTATAAATCAGATTTTTTGCATAAGAAAATTCTGACTTTTTGCAGCACAAAGTCTTTTAGAGGGGAATCGCAGGGTTTTATAAATGAGGCCCCAGGTGGCAATAGCATTGCATCTGTGTTTCATTCTTTTTTCAATTTTATTTTATTTTCATTTTATTTTTATTTATTTAATACTGATTTTTTGGCTGCATTTTTTTAAACTAAACTGCACGTTTATATTGTTATGTTTGAGATGTGTTCTTTCATGGTGAAAACTTTGAAATATGAACAGAGGAATATAAACAAATATATAAGAAAAACTGAACCTTTTCTGAAAGTTCTTCAGTGATGCAGTTACACAGCACTGTATGGATTATGTGGCTGAAAATGAAGCTGTCATACACATGATGAGCAAAAGCACACACACTCATTTGATGTTGACTAACTGACCCTCAGTGTATTAAAGGCATCGGCATGTGCTTTCTAAAAATATTAAAGAATGTAGAAGAACAGGAAGAACTAAGTTTGCAAATGTCTGCACCAGGACAACTGGAGATTATCAACAGAACCAGACAGGCCGGTTGTCGTCCAGTGTGACGCATGAGTGTGTGTAAGGCAGTTAGAGGGCAGCTGGGGTTTGTTTTCATAGCTCTTCTTTTCACTGCACTGCCGCTAGACCAGTGTCAGTTCACCACCACAGAGCACTGGAGAAATTGGAGTGCTGCTTTGTTTGACTTCCTCTCAGCCTCCAAGTAACCAGCAGGGTCCTAAAATGAGTCTGCAAACAGGACTCACAAGTCAAGCTAATTGTGCCCCAACACCTCAAGTAGGACGTTTGTAGGCCTGTATGCTATGTTAGTGTTTTTGAAACTTAAAACGTACAAGTTACAAAGCAGAGAATTCTATCAGTTTGGTAAGTCATTGTTAGAGGTTTAAGCATAATAACTATAATAATAACAATATTAAACAAACAAAAACACAAATGGAAAGTGATTCTTTATCTCTAGTTACTAAAAATCCACACAGATTATATAAAATTACAGCTCCAGGATGAGACGGATTCTCCTCTCTCTGCTGGAATGAGGAGTGATATTGTTCCAAGCAAGCACCATAAACACAGATGGTTGGGCTGTGGGCTCAGGAGAACTAGTGAGCCTCT
This sequence comes from Yasuhikotakia modesta, assembly GCA_036877545.1. Lineage (NCBI taxonomy): Eukaryota > Metazoa > Chordata > Actinopteri > Cypriniformes > Botiidae > Yasuhikotakia > Yasuhikotakia modesta. Next base: position 27,211 of record JBAJNP010003594.1, on the reverse strand, counting down.
GTTTTATTCATGAGCATGAAGGCTCCACCAGCTGAGATAACCCCTGCAGTCTCTTCTAGCATATCAAGATTTTGTGCCTGCATTACATCAGGCCCAGGTCTCAGCTCTGACACATTGCATTCAACAGCAACAGAGATTATGAATGGCCAGAGTCAATTTAAGGATTGATGGACAGGTCCTGGTCTAAAGACCAAAACAGCTCCAAAGAAAGCTCTGACCACTGGAATAATGGAGCATGCTTATTCAACTCATGGAAATCCCATTTAAATAGAACATTTATTTGAGGAGGGTTAGAGAAGAGATAAAAGTCAGCACTGTTGATTACAAAAACAACACATTTCCTGGAAATGACTTCCCTAGAGTGTAATGAAAATAACAGCTAACTGGTAAATAGTTGCAGCAGTGTCTAAAGACAAAACTGTGTGAGAATGAATGAACTGTTGTAGAACGTTTTATATAAGCTTCAAAGGTTTCTCAATCAGGAAGAAACAGATGAAGATGCTTAAGCAGGTCTGACAGAAAATGAACAGAAATGTGTCACTTTGCCAATGAGAGAAGAAATAGCTGGCCCAGGTCCATTATGCTAATAAACATGCAATGATGATGAACAGAGTTCTAGCACCAGTTTAAAAAATCTCCACCTAGCCTTTCTATATAGTCTAGCTACAGCATATCTTACCCTCCATTTCACAGCCATTAGATGTATCTCACAAAGTCAAATAACAACATAATTTCTCATAGCGTTGTCCATGTTTACAGCTTGGAAGCTGTCCTCTAATTCCCTGGTTTCAATATAGAATCTCAAGCTTACTATCATTATGGCTGTATTGAAGTCCTAATGATTGGAATTGTCATCCACAAAGATGCCCCCATTTTTGTGCTGTGCGGGCACATTAAATCCATACATCCCATTTCGATTCCTCTGCCATCTCTCCAGAAATGACGTGTGATGCTTCAAACTGTTTATTTCCAAATTCAGGCCTCCTCTATAGCAGCTATCGGCTTCAATTACCAGTTTTTCTGAGCGCAGCCATCAGGCAGGCTGACACTGAGGTCCAACCTAATTCCCACCTTCTCCAGAGTCAAGAGCATAATGTGCGGATAAAAAAGGTGGAAAATAGCCCGCGCCTCATTAGCATGCGGTGGCTGCCTGTTCATTTGCTTGCCTGCGAATGAAAGTTTTGACACTTGGGCGCCTTCTGCAATATGAGAGTGGTCCTCTTCAGACAGTGCGGCATCCTTACTGCATCGAGAGAGGTCACGGGGTGAAGGGGGGTAAAACATTGAACCCCGCTAGCTGTGCCCTTTGACTGCTGGGCCAGCCAGAGTGCTCAGAGGGTATTGATTCTGCAAGCAACTCATTACCTGCTGAATCAACACATTATGGGTGCATTTGAAGCTTGCGCAGATGAATTGTTTACGAGTGTATTTAGTGCAAGCCACAAGCTATCGCTGACAGGGCATGACCACACTCATTAGCCTGCAACCTGATGATTAGATGTTATCCAATATGCTGCTATCTGCAGCGTCGGTCTAACCAGGGCTGCTAGCCTGCATTGGCCTAGCCTATTATGACCGCTCTCTTTCTCATCTGTCTTTTTCTTCCTCTTTCTCACCACTCCCCATGAATGTTTCCATTAGACCACCAGTGTGCAAATTTGTTTTCACCTGCACTGCGGGCAGATGGAGGAGGAGAAGTGCTGGACGCATAAATTCACATGCATGAGCTTTCTAATCAGCTGCAGAGAAACATGATTCCACAGCTTCTCCTGGATATAGGAGGAAAAAGAGTCTCTCAAATGTGCAATCTGCAATCAATATGCATGCTAGGTTACAGGGATAGTGGAGCTGGTGAGTTCATATGAGTTTGCCTTACATAAGTAAGATGGCTTAATGCGAAGGATGCAGCCTGACCCCATCCAGTGGTGACAGAGTTCAGCTGGGGTTGGATGAATTGGATAATAATTTGACCTACAAGGCAAAGCCTCCATAAGCACAATGAGGGACAGAGTGCATGTCCCCTCACGCCTCCACACATAAATTCTGCCTTCTTCTACGGCTGCAAGTACATTTTGTGTTTTAAGAGGTTTTTGATGTCAGGCACAGAGCTGACTAAAGCTGAGTTGAGGCTGGATAAAGAATAGTTGTGTTTGCTTGACCAAACCAATTTGATTTATTGAAAAGGGTGAGAGGCATCAGAACATCATCGTGAGTGGCCTCTTTTGACTGAGATTGGCAAGTTGTCTTTAATTATCGCAGGAAAAACTGTCCAGCCACATCCTTGTAACCATTTGGTGCACACTGGCAACATAAATAAGCAGAATAAGTCAGAAAAAGCCTTATCCTTATCTTAGTACCAGAACATCATAGAGACATTAGAGTTGGCTCCTTTGATTCAGACATACATTCAATCTATAGGTTTTGGTTATAAGTATTAGTTAATTGTCTAGCTACAATGTAAAGTTCCCAACCTTGCAAAATAAATTAATAAGCCAAATATTAGTATTTTATGATTAAGCCATATTTCAATACATCCATCAAACTAATTAATGGTAAATCATGCTAGCCACAAATGTACTCAGACTAACGATGCCTAGCAACTGCAAAGCAACACCCTAGCAACCATTCTATTTACCTTAGCAACAGCTTAAAAACTATGTACCTTAGCAACAGCCTAGCAACAACCTTAAATACCTTAGCAACTGCAAAGCGACATCCTAGCAGCCACCTTACAACTACATAGCAACCACCCCAAGTACTCTTGCAAAAACATAGCTGGGTCTTTCCAGACCCCCTAGCAGGGGCACTGAAGCAGGTAGGTAATGCAAGCACAAACTCTTCAAATGACCTCTGTAAAACTGTTTGCCATCCACCTAAAGCTTGGTGCACTGGCATGATTTTTTGGGGTAAGCCTAACACTCTAGTTCATTGTGGTGGCTTATAAGGAAGATTCAAAAACCTGTATAGACAGGTTTTTCTGAACCTCAGGTGGGTAAGCACAATGCTACCAATGATTATGGGTTTGCATAAATGCATTATGGTGATTTATTTTTGCTCTAACTATGTTGTAAAATAAAGGCAGTCACTTAATGAGAATGGCATTAATAAACCACCCTGTTTATAAAAAACATACCATGAATACAGTTTAGGGACTGTAATTGGCTATTTAAAACAATTCAGTAGATTTAAGCCTTAACATGTAAAAGAAAAAGAGAAACAAACTATGATAACAAAAAATCCCCTGAAAATGAGATTTACTCCATTTTTGTAATAATGGAGCGCTTTCACACCTAGATGTTAGTTTTGCAGACTCTTTGCAGGTTACCTCATTGTGACAGTGTATGCTTTTAGCAGTCCTCTTGATTCTGATCAATTTGGACTAATTAAACTGCTTTACATTTACTATGGCTACGTTTTCCAAAGGCATTTCAAATTATCCCTCATAATTAGGCATGATGAGATCTCGGGTCCAGCTCTTTGTTTCTAAATTACCTTTATACAACATCTGTTGTTAATGTGTAAGGGCTCCTCTATTCCATGAGTCAACCCCTAATTCTGCTCATAAAGCGCAAAACTGGCTGTCACTGGAGTGACATGAAGCCCTAACATGTGTTTGAAAGACAGGCTGTGTCCAATTTCTCCTCTATCTGAAGCTGTGAAGGAAAGCTTCTCATTTCTCCATTTTACTTTATTAACATTTCTAGCACATTTTTGAAAGGAGTTTTGAACCTTTTAATCCACTTCACAGCACTTCATTAATTGCTTGTCTTCTTTACACACTCAAAGACACACATAAATGCACACAAACATTGTTAGAATCTAGCTAGAACTCAAATACATAAATGTTCACCTTCACAAAAAATGCTTTTTTGTTTTCTTAGAGATTCAGTTCCACCGTTCCAATTTCACAACAAATTTTACTGCTTGATCTACTGCAATAAAAGCCAAAAGCTGTCATCATTTAACAAAAATTTCTATTCATTGGATTGGTGATAATAGCTTATTCAAATTCACCTTCTTGATGGTATAAGGCCATTAAAAAATGTAGTGACTAAAGAATTAACACAGAACTTGAAAGCTGCTATACTCTGATGCAGAATTTGTTCAGAACAAAAGTTAGCAATTGCTCTTTTTAAAAACATTTATTCTTAAAAATAAGGATATTTATTGCAAACATTAAATCAAAAACCTGCAATAATAATAATACAATACTATATTATATATAATTATATTTTTATATAATAATTATATTGTTATATACATGGCAAATCACAATGCAAACCATGGTTGGTCCACAGTTATAATCACACCAGTTGTGCAGTTAACATGAGACCATTACAACCAATCTTGAAACTGCCACCAGAAAAAAGAAATACATTTAAAAACAATGTAAAACAGAAAAAACACATGCCACTGTAATATATGGACCAGGCTTTCTCCATCATTCAATCACCTGTGCCAATGACACTGATTCTACATTAACCAATCACTACCCAGCAACCAGCTCAGTTCACCCATACACAACTCACCATTCACTTTTGTTGGCTTTTTGTTGGCTCCTTAGTTGTTGTTGTTTTTGTCTGGAGCCCTGTCTGGTGTATTGTGATGGATGATCATACAGACATAGGTGGAGAATTGCAAAGACTTCTTACTACAATGCCCAATCAAATCTATGCAGCTGCATAGACTTCCCACCAACCAATAATCTCTTGCATTATCTCATTACTGACCTGTAGAAAATTGCAATGGGCTAAATTGTCTGGCAACAAGGCATCACTGACCAATCACTCAATCCCTTGATCAATTCCTCAGTCAAATCCAATATGAAGTATTCAGTTTACCACCTGGTGACAACTCACTCACTATTAGTGAGCAATTGTATCACTTAAAATAATAAAAAACGTTTTTTTCTCTGGATATTATTCCCACGAAATTTTACACACTGGCAGGACAGGATGGACTGAAACTTCACTTTTTTTCCATTTTTCATCAAAGACCTAACTCTCAACTGCAGCTGCATCTAACTCCCTATCACAATTCATCTCAAGTGCTTTATACAACTCTTCATCTGTGTAGAGAACCATGTCAAAGGAAACATGGGAGGCCAACAGAGCATTCATTGCATCTGTCTCCTCAGCCAACCCAGCTCTCCAGAACCCTCCGACAAACCGATGCAAGTGGATTTTACCAAACTGCATTATTTTGAGCAGCTTTGGCTCCAACTCCAAAAACAAACCAAAACCACCAACAAAGTTGGTGCCACGCTGTACCAAAGTCACTCCAATTAAACCATTTCTGTCAACTAAGATCTGTATAAACCCCTTATGGTATTCCTATTTCATTTATGTCTTCTGTCCAAAAAGCTACTCAATTACCTCAAAACCCAACCACCTCACCAGCCATGACACTGCACCACTGACCATTGCACCATTGAACCAATGCTCCATGGCAGAATCTATCCACTATTCATCCCTGAGCAGAAGGCCATAGAGGAGTATATACAATAGAAGAGGCTCTTCAGCAAGGCTACACCTGGACCTGCATTAAATTTCAAGCACTTTACAGGATTACAGTACAATTCCCCTATCCCCATCTCCAAAAAATCGCTTGTTCCACCAGCATAGCTTTTGGGAAACAACACGAGGCGTTAAGGCAAAGAGACAGATGAGGAGAAGGTGGCTGCCATTAAAAAGTAGACACAACATTCTTCTATCAAAGTATCAATAATTTCAGCTCCATCATTCATCCTCTGACCCCTCTTCTCTCTCTGGTAAGCTTTGCTCTATGTTCCTGCTTTCCCGCAGCCTTTACTGAAAATAAATTAAAGGCTATTGCTATGAGCTGTTTTATAAATGATTAAGCAGACAGATGTTTATGATTCAAGCTTCCACCCTGGATCTGCCACACAAAACAAGGGAATGAAAAAATTATTTGTGATTATTTGTGCCCAGAATATCAATTTTATTTACTGCCGGTAATTCACATGCAAATTTTAACCTCCGTTACAGCATATCAATTATCTTACATACTATATCTGAAAGGCAACAACAGTGAAAAGAGGAAGGATTAACACAAAAGTATTTACATACATGCTTCATAATTCGATGCATTTATAATTTGCGATGAAAAAATATTGCAAGCTATTAGACAATGTGTAACCTTGTACAAATACAAATATTTTAGACACTCTCCCTTATTGTAAGTAAATGCCACTTGCTTCTAATATGAGTCAGTCTTTAACCCTTTCCCCACATCTATAAGTTGAAATAATGTTCAAACCAAAAAAATTTAGAAATGCAGCAGCTACAGTTCAAGCAAAGTAGCCAGGTCAGACGCTTAACTAATTTTGAAATCTATTGAAACCAATTCAATAACAAGTCTAAAAGGGTCAAATCTCCCTTTCATTGCTATATAGACTCTCTTCACAACAGCATCTGTCTTATTCAGCTCAAGTGCTGTTCTATGCCGCATCCTTTAGTAAGATTTCAAAAGCCACTCCTACATTATGAGTGCTTACTGAATGTCACATTTGCCAAGGATTGATTGCTTCCATTGAGCTTTGATAGATCTTAGTGGAAAAACAGCATTGCAAAATTAATTATCACAGCTTCTAAAACAGTATTTTGCTCTTTCCTGCTCACAATATCAATTATACATTCAGAAGGCAAACAAAGAGCCAAAAAATAACCTCACAGAGTAACCATAAATGAGGGAGATTAGCATGTGAAAAGCGGAGCAAAAGTCCCTTATTCAACAGCTAAAGAACAATTTTAATGGACAAGATTTGGGGAAATTGATTGATTAGAGGCCACAGCTTCAGGGCATCACAAACAACACACCTTAGTACAGGCCTCAAGGTCCAACAAGAACACAGGTTATCTGTGATGACAGAATGCAGTATCAATAGCTTTTCTTAAAACACTAAAAAACTAAATAATTTCATTAACCTGCCCAAGAACAATATCAGCAGAAGCTTATTATTGGGAACAAAACTTATGCCAAACTACTAAAATTCTGTTTAGCTAAGCTATGTATTGTTGTGAGAGCACATCTGCACATTCTGCAGCTTAACAAGAGTACAACTTATTGCACTGTAAAGTAGTGACAAGTTTTCTAATTGCATTTTGTGTATGTTGTTTCAATGTAGATAGTTTAAGTCCATTTCAGTGTTGTTTTAACACTTCAAATAGTCAAAGAAACAATTCTGGCACAGTGTCAAATTTGTAACTGTGTTTAAAGTGCTCATTTAACTGTGAAGGGTTTTGAGCTATATAAACTGTAAAAAAGAGTTGAACTCTGAAATGAACTCTGCGTGAGTTAATTGAACACTGAAACTTTTTGCTGTGAACACATCACAAGTGCTGTTATGACAACTCAGGCTGAATATAGGCAATCTAAGGGCTTTAAGATTTGAGCAATAATCAAGTAAGGATTATTTAGTCAGATACTGAGAGTGCAATTTTTACATTTACTCTTTTAGTAGATATTTTATCTAAACTTTTACAGAGCATGTAACATTTTGCCCTAGCTACACAAAAGCTACACAAGCAGAACTAGTTCTGATGCTGGGGACAGGATAAACAGTAGAATAAAACCAGTTTTAAACAAGGTTTAAAAAACAATAAACAAGGTTAAACATCTGAGCATTATGGATTAGTCTGCAAAACAGTTGTGTTTAAGTTGTTTCTTGAAGGTTGTGATGGTGTCTACAGATCAAATGGAGCCTGGTAGCTCATTTAACCAGAAAGAATTACAATAGGGAATATCTCAGAGTGATCTGGTACCTTGATTTGAAGGAACAATCAGCTTTCTGATGTTGTATAGCATGTACCTGCATGACTGACAGATGAAACTGAGCTTGTGTTCAAACACTCACCCAGGTTCCTGGTGGACCAAGCACGTGTTAGAGTTAATGATCCATGTTGAAGTGTGACGTTGTGTTGAAATGATGGTTTGGCTGAGATTACCCAGAGTTATGTCATATTGAGGCTGAGCTAAAGAAGTTGTTGCTTCATGCAGACTGAGATGCAAACAGGCAGACAGAGATCTGAGTGTAGATGGTAGTGTCATCAGGCTGGAACGACAAGCAAAGCTGTAAGCTGTGAGCTGTGTCTGTATAGCAATAGTGTGAAAAGCCATGTGCTTTAATGTTTGAACCCAGACAGGCTGTGTATATTGAGAAGAGGTGAAAGAACCATGTCTGAGAAACTCTAGTGGTCAGGTGATGTAACATTGATTTCTCTCCATGATACCTTGAAGGCTCTGCCTATGAAATATGAGCTGAATCAGTTGAGTGCAGGTCCAGTAATGCCAAGTTTGGAGAGGGCTGACAACAGAATCTGTGGTTCACTGTGTCAAAGGAGAGAGAGATCAAGAAGAAATAGGACAGGAGAAATCTCATGTTGTAGAGTTTTAACAACAGGAGGGCAGCCCACTTTTAAAGTGTCTTAGTCCACATTGTATTCATGTTATGATTTTGCTCAACAATAAAACCTAATTTTGATGGAAGAACTGAAACAAAAATGATTTAAATGGCACTAATATAAAACAGCAAAATGAACCTGGCAGGCTTCGTATTGAAATGACTTGAACTAAGAGCACCTTTAGAGTTGTGGAAGTTCTGGAAGTTGTGTATCTGTACATAAGTCATCCGATGACAACACAGAATCTGTGTTAAATCTTCAGTGATGTTATTTTTACCTAAAAGGCTTTTGGTGTTAAAGAAATAGTTCACCCAAAAAATCTAAATTGTCTCATAATTTGCTCACCTTCAAGCCATCCTATCTGAACATGATTTTCTTCTTCCAGTCAAACATAAACTGAGTTATATTAAATAATTTCTTTAAGGGAATGTAATGGTATTTAATAGTTTCCAGATGTTTGAAGCTTCAAAAAGTGCATTCATTATAAAAGTAGTTCATACTCTGATGGTTTAATAAATGTCTTCTGAAGCAAAATTATTCATATTTTGAGCTTTTTAATAGGAATGTTTGATACAACTGTTTGTCATGTAATCATGCAGACAAACAGATCAGAGCTCTATATTCAAATATGGTGACACATTACCAATAAATGACACAAACATATTGCTTTGCTTTAGTTGGTAGAATATGTATATGCAAATGCATACTAATGCGTAAATGCACAAAACATCAAACTTAGCTTTACTCCACCCCGGCCCCCAGCCTAAAGCAATACAACAGATGTACAACAGATGTACAAGATATATGCTGATGCTACAATTAAACAAGTTACTCCTGTTAAAGGATTACCAGCTGAATTTATTCATTTATTTATTTTTTGCACTGTGGCTAATAAATAAATATCTCAGCTACTTTAGCATTATTGTGTATTTATGTGTTAAGATTCATGTATTATAAAGTTTATCCATTAAACTGTGATTAAAGCAAAACTCTCTTACTCTTCATCTTGCGCCTCTTCACCTGGAGTAAATTCGCGCCCTTTCCACGTTCAGTTTCGCGGTCTCCGTGGTAACGGTGCCTATGGCAACCAGCGTAAACAACGCGAGCCGCCCGAGTCTCTGAGCGACGCTGGCAGTCGCGACTCTCCGCAGCGCTGCGTGTCGTGTCGGTGCTGGGAGTGTGTGAACGCGATTAAAGAGAGGTAGGAGTTCACGGACGATCTTGTTCCGTCCATTACAGACGCTGGTTTGTGACCCGCTTGAACGTTTAACGCGTTTTATTACGCGCTACTTTGGATTTAGCATGAAGTTGAGGTTCACGCGGCCTGAAGCGAGTCCGCGTGGTCGATTTGATCCGCTGCCGCAGCTGTCGGACTGACTGTGACATTCAGCTTTTGGTTTTAAAATAAAAGACCATTTCATATTTATAACATTTATATTTTCGTTTGTAGCAACGATTTACTGTATTACAGTTGTTTTTATTGTTCTTACTCTCTGTAAGAGATGTAAAGCTACATACGAAGCTTATTTTCATATTTTGAAAAATAAATGTAATAAATACCTGATAAAGATTGTAGGAGATTAGACGTCTTTGCATTGATATAGTCTATGTTACTTTAGGATGTGAAAGATTAGACGTGCTGGAAGAAAATGACTGTATCATATCATATAAAATTTGTGTTACATTTGTAACAGATGCATATTCTGTAAAAACATATAGCCTTCCAATGATAAATGATTTCTAATGATTGTATTTTGCACGAATAAAAATGGGATGTACATGATATACTGTACAATTAAAAAAATACTATAACATTGGTTATTTTGTTCAATAACTAATTACAAAAACACAACACAGTCCTTGTGTGCTTACATACACATGGCTAATAAAGCAAATTCTGAAATTTTAATATGTTTATATTTTGTATACAGAATGTTTATATTTATACAGAAGTCCTTTCCTCAGCTGTTTTCTTAATTGTAATATTTTATGTGAATTGTGTTTATACTTATTTATTACATCTGCTATATACATATAATAATTAATATAATTTTTATTGCAAATGCCATATATGAAAGGTTTCGTCTGAAATAAAATATTAAAAACCAGACAGGTAGTCTGACTGACTCATGGGTGTTTTTATAATACTGTGTCATGTGTTTCCGTTTAAGTGCTTGAGACTGTTTGATTTTACGATGGCTCTATTAAACACATTATAAAAATAAAAAAATTGTGAGATGAGGCCGTGCTGGTCAAGGGTGTGTGAGAGTTTAGTAGATCAGCATTTATCATTCATTTTAAAATGTCAGCCATCATTATCCATTTTGCCCCTTAGCTAGTCACAAAACACCATCTTACCTGCAGCGAATCCATTAGTACTACTCTAAAGTGGCCCTTGACAGATATGAAATGTTTTAGTTGGTCCTGTAATATGCATAGTGAGATACGAGTAGTAATACTAATAAACTAGCATTAGCCTATTTTTAGTAATGTTTGGCCTATTTGTAACAAGTTGCTACTTTAATTTTTATTAATACAAAGTCAGTGTGACTTTTTTAAAATGAGAGAACTGAAGCTGTCTGTTACTGCATGTCTCCAGCTTGTAAGACTAAGATGAAGTGTGTTAAGATGCGCTGCTGTTACAAGGAGCTGCACGAGAGACGGCAACTTGCAAAGACACGTAACCTTGAGCTTCTTGTTAAGAGCTTGGCAGCAACATTGAAAGAATTCCCATTGAACGTAGCAGACTGTTTCAAAAGAGGGTAACAAATTTAACTAGCTGTATCTGTCCAACATTTATTGACTGTGCTCCCAAAATAGTGCCTATAGTGACTTTGCCTGGTTTACACAAATTGTTACCATATCTTTTAGGGGTTTTTGGTGAGCACCAAAAAACATTTTTTACAGCACAAAACTTAATAAAATCAAGTGGTTGCTTTGTCAATCAAATATTGACTGATAAAGAATCTATATGTTATGATCTATTGTCAAACATATAAGCCTGTAGTTTAGACAGCTGGTAATTTTGTAGTAGTTTAAAATTAGTAGTAGTACAAAGTAGTTCAAAATTAACTTTTTGCCAGTTTTTTATTTATTTTAGCTTGAAACTTTACAATGTCTGTTTATTGAACTAATATGCTTGCAGTATTTTCCTTGTTATAGTTTGTATATATTGTTATAGTTCCAATAGGATGCATTTGTCTAAATGATAGCTGCTTGGTGCTAAAATATTAGTATAGCCTGATTCATGTTTATAAGCATTTCTCAGAAGTAGGAAATTCCTTTGAGGCATTGGCATTGTTTTGTATTTGTTCCATTTTAGACCATTGACATAATCCTGTAATTGTCAGACTAATTGTCTTCCAGTGTTTAAGCATTCACACTTGTTGTTTGCTAACAATCATGAACACTCCAACACTCATTTATCATGGCACACAAATGAGAAAAAGAAAACAACGGCTCTGTCAGATTGTCACTTAAAACTGAACAGTGCTCTATAGCTTAATATCAAATTAGACAAATTGTTTAATTACACTGCCACAAATTAATCGCCCTGTATTCAGCTTCTGAAGTGCCTCTGATTTTCTCTTTCTGTGCAATGAAGCCATTTTTCCCTTTTGTGTGTTTGTTTGTTTATTCATTTGTTCTGTTGCTGCATTGTAGCTTTAAATTGCAGTGATAGATTGTTGCTGATTAAATAACTGCTAGTTAAATAATAACCTTTAATTGAATGTAATCAAATGTAATCGCTCAAATTTCTGCATCATATCATGACTCTTCTCCCTCTTCTCTTCCTCACTTTCTAACAATGCTAATATTTGTCTGCTTGTAACTGCTTGTAAAGCTACATAGCGCGGGAGAAACTATTACATCTTAAATAAGTGTAAATGGTTTGTGTATCTTTAAAGTTCGGCTCTCATTTGGGAGAACCAATATTGTTTTACGGAATGAAGTGGGAGGTTGGAGTTAATCCCAGCCCCCTTGTCTCTGCCAGTGTACTGGTTAACTCACCAAACTGATGAAGAGCTTTGGCAGGCATGATAAGGGCACTCACAAGGGAACACATGCTGATGGGCCCTGAATTTTGGCGCATAACATTTTGTTCATCCATGCTCCATTTGCAATGTTTGAGGTATGAAGGTGAAATGCAATGGAAAAATGCAAACATTTCTTCTTATTAAATGTCTTATCTTACAACACCTAGAAGTCAGTAGTCAGTGCATCAACTGTAATGTTTTTGAGGAAACAAACTTTCTTCGAGTGATTGAAAGCATTTCTTAGCAGGTAGTTGTGAGCAGAGTTTACCAGTACAGGCTGATTGGCTCTTGTGTTAGTAATCGTTTGTTTCAGTTCAAGAACAAGAACCTTTTACCAGACTGAAGAAAGAACAGAGAGCAGCAGGGGGAGAGTCACAAGAAAATTATCATGTCATCTATGGAAATTACAGTTCAGTGTGGAATTTACAAAGCTATCTGTGCGCCTTTGATAAAATGGTGGGGCTGTGATGGGATCCAATAAAAATGAGTCTTTTTTTCTAAAGAGAGTTAAGAGTTGTGGAGAAAAATAGCACAGGCATTATCCAGCTCTTCAGTCACACTTTCAGCAGTGTGTGTGGAGTATCAGTGTTCAAAGGCCGCAATTCATTTAGAATCAAAAGCAAATTGGAAAGTGCTTGAGGTAATTACTGTTTTGCTCAAATGACTTCAAATGTCTGCTTTGCTTTACCAAAGAAGTATCACAGTCTTAAAAATGTATATTGCGTGCTTTAAAAAACCTATTAAAAATGGAAAAGCGTATTACAGAAATCTCCACTAACTAATATGACCAGACTGACCCGACTGTGATGTTTTATTGAGGCACTCTGCAGTGTTCATTGCACGTTACAACAGCTAAAACAATGCGTCAAAACTCCCCGCCGCGGTCGCTATAATAACAGGCAGTGTTGTATCTCGCTGCCGTGAGGCTGTTTGTTTTGCTCGCGTATCTGTGGTGCCGCAGGTGTCTAATCCTAGATGCTTGGTGTGTGCCGGCAGTGCAGTTCAAGGCTGGAGTTCTCTGGGATGAAATGTGGATGACAGCTCGTAATGACTTGAGCATGCTGTCTAGAGCGGGTCACTTGTGACTGCGCCGCACACCCCCACCGTCCAGCCCGCCGATATTGTAATGAGCAGGGATGGGAGGAATGGCTCCATTATGCACGCGCTCCACCGCTGGCTGTGGCATGTCCCTGAGGCTGCAGCATTCATTAAGGGGAGCTTACCAGCCTGAAAGCTGGGAAGCTATGATAACGGGATATGATTTTCATATTTAATATATTCCTTGGAAGAGCAGGCGCGTGCCGCAGATTGATAGAAGAATCAATTGCTACTTTAGCGAAACACTTTCTACTTTGCCCTGTAGCTAGCGATGGAATCACTCAGCCAAGAAATTAACTTTTCCTCTCACTCCATTTCTTTTTTCTTTCTTCTTCTTGTTGCTTTTTTTAACTCCTATACGGGATCTGCCAGGCAGAGCGCGAGGTTTACAGTGGATGTTATTAAGCAGCTAACGGTTGGTATTTAAGACCCTTATCAGAAAAGAAACAGATGCCGTGTTTTATATTGTGTGCTGCCTTTTTCTTTCTGCACCCATCCGCCACTCTTCTCTCATAGCGCAATATTCCTGCCGCAAACAGAGTTTAGGAGCAAAGGCTGCTAATAAGATTGAAAGTTAAGACACTGATCTCAGTGCACTTAGCAGAACAGACAGTCTGGGGAAACATTTAACCTTGATGAAATAAAATAAAAAATTCATGCTTTGAAATGTTTTGGATTAAAGTTTATTTGAATTGAGTTTTGGCTTGTATTGGAGGTGAAGCAATGAGAGAATAATATAGCAGAAATGTAGCTGCTGGCAACTATCTTATAGCACTTATTAATCCTCAGAGTCTGAAGACTCATATATACATATTAACATATGTTCTAATGCAGATGTAAAGCCTTATGACTGTGGTCGTGTTTCTGTAATTAAAGGGAAATTTTGCTTTGGCTTTAGTTTACACTGTAAAAGTTTATTTGTTGTCTCTTGTGTACTTGAAAACATCCATTTATACATATAAATATTTTGAGCTTTATTTAACATATACTTTTATTTATTTAACATGCATGCAACTTATATATGCAAATGACAAGCTGAACTCATGAGTATTCACTCAGAGATTAAAAAAGACGAGTTGTGTCAAAACCTACAGGACTGCAAATCACAAATGACATAGAGAACAGAGACTGTAAGCAATCCGTCTATAAACATGCAGGTTATTTTATCATACATAACATGTGTTTATTGTATTAGTGGTGAAGTGTGTCTTCATCTTGTGCAGGACAGAAGACCATCTGTGACAGTGTTGATCATTTATGTTAGCAGTAGCTGACAGTAAGTGCATACAAAACAGAACATGGTTGTTTCTCCTTTACTGATTTGTAATACATGAATTGTACTGATTTGTACTGATACTGATATCTTTTTAATGTAATTTATCTTTGCGGGTGTTTGGAGAAACTGTTGGTGTCAGTCCTAGCAGTTAGTAAATAATGAGATGTGCATGTTGTGAGGTGAATTAGAGTCAAGGCTATCATGTGCTCAGGTCTACAGAGGAGAGCGTATCATTGTGTTTTTATAAGCATTCCCTTCACAGAGCTGCCCTCTGAGACGGGTGCGATGGCATGGGGTTATCAAATATCTCCATGCAGTAGATCTCTCCACTAACCTATTGTAGGTCTAGCTCTTGTAAAAGGAGAGACCAGCACTTAAATAACTTCTAATGGATCCATTTTAAAGCTCTTTCAAGGAGGAATTCATAATAAATCTGTGTCTTCACCAGTTTATTTGTTCTTTAACATATCTGAACTTCTGTAAGTGTCATGTTTCTGTTCATCAGCTCTACAGAAACAGAATGTAAAAAAGTCAAGTGTTTGTGGATTTGTGCTAGAAGACACAGTACAGGAAAATTATTGCTGGTATAGAGAGAACTCAGAAATGAAATATAGATGCAACTCATCATTTACCTGTAGATGTTGCCAGTAATACTTCATAACATCATAACAAAACCATAATACTTCATAACATCATAACACAACAATAATACTCCATAACATTATAACATAACCATAATACTTCATAACAGAGAACATCATAACAACCATAATACTCCATAACATCAGCTGCTGCTTTGGTGTATTTAAAGAACCCTGAAGAATAAACTGAAGGGAAGAAGACGAGTGTGGATGAATGTGGGGGTGTTCTGAAGAAGACATTGCCTAGATGGACCGTGTTCAACAGAATGTCATGGGTATAATTTACCCAGGCAGCCAAGTGTTTCCAGAAAACAACCTTTTGCCCATTTTATGTGGTGGGATAGGTTCTATAAGAGCCACCGAGTGTCTTGTACCAGTCTTGAGTGTGTCTCCACTCCCCCGCCGGCCTGCGCTTACACTGCCACTTAAAGTTCAGCGCCGGAGAACGATTATGTCATCAACAATGCAAGTTTTCAAGAAAAGCACTTTTGATAATCGCAATTATTATTAAATAGGAATTTTCACTTGATTGTACAGCACATATAATAAGATTATTATGGAGACAGCTTTACATGCAAACTACAATTCCTGTTCATTAACAAGATGAGAATCAGACCCGTATAAACCTAAATATAATCAAATTAAATAGACTAATTTATGAATGTATTAACCAAAGAGTATTAGAGTGTGTTTATTGTTGTAATAATGCATTTTACGCATGTGGTTCACGTCCATCTCTGTGATGTCACAAACTCAGCGTTGGTCAAACTCACTCATGGAGGATCAGAGTGTGAGAACATCCAAACATATCAGTCAGAGAAATCCATACAGCATTACAGCATTTCAATGCTCAACATTAGTGATAGGAATAGTTATTTTTGTAATACTTCTCAAGCCATCTCATGTTATAAAAAATAATATTCTAGCTCACTTTAAATAGATGCATCATTTGTGAAGCTCAATTTTCAACAATACTTGATATTCATATTCAACAATATGTTCATTCAGGTTCTGGATTGCCGGAATGACTCATGCTAGTCTTTGTGACACAGGAAGCCGTGTAACACTAAAAAATAATCATGAGGAAATAATGTTTGTTCCGTATGAAGCACCTGGTCCAGTAAAATGACCTCATCCAATAACTCCTCATGGACCTTGAAGAAAGGCTCTTTCCTGTTGGCCCTGCCATCAATTGCAGCTTTATATAGTTCACTACTTTTCAAATGATGTCATAAAGGTGTAGAAATGTGTATTTTGTGGCTTGCTGCAAGCAGTGCGTGTTGGTGCCTCTGCTTAGCTTTGTTCAAACCTGAGCTCTGTGTTTGGTCCTACAGACCAATGAGGTGGTATTGCGAGTCACAGTCATAGCGCCACCAACCGTCAGAAGGATGTTTGTCACTTACAGTATTAAAGGTGTTGAGAGCGTCAGCAGTTTTTGGGACCGTCATTGCTGCTTGCAGCTATTTATTTAAAAAATATATATGGTTTTGGGCTTGTTGGCTCCCCATTACTTGCCCAAAAACTTGCCCAAAATTTGGCACAGCCATTAGTTACAGGCAAATGTTAGAATAAAATGTATCAGTCATGCATTCACCTCTATGAACTTGGTATAAGTATCGGTCGTCAACCCAAACAACTTTCAAAGTCTGTAATATCTACAGTATTTATTGAGCAATTTACATGTAATTAGGCAAATATATATGTGGATGTGGTAAACATTTAGCATAAATCATTTGCAGCATTCAGGTGGCATTACACTACAAACTAACAATTACACTAAAATCTTTAATTTGACGAATGTATATTTCAAAAGTCCAAAACATTTATTTAACAAACTAACAACTAATAATCAGCCAATTATGATTAACCAGATTTGTAGTTATTGTAAAATAAAAACAGATATTCAAAATGACCCAAAAAGTAGTACAATGCTGTATTTGTTTAGGTGTCAAGAAATTATGATTTATATGAATCAATGATTATGATTAAAAGATGAATTTGAAGCCAAAGTTCAGAATATCACCTTTTGTTTTATCCCTTCATCTGAGATTAAAACCTCTCACAGATCATTTGGGTCCTGTTGTGTTCACATATTAAAAGCAGGAGTGTGTAGCATCAGTTGTTGTGTGTAGCATCAGTTGTTGTTTTATAGCATAAGTTGTTGTGTGTAACATCAGTTGTGTCTACTGCTTCCACTTATTGTCCCAATACTTCTGGAAGCATAATATTGAGTATATTGGCAAATGTTGATAGCATTTCCAAGTATTTCTGTAAGTTTATAAAACAAGGAACACTATGGCAGTGTGATGTATTACATGTAAAACATGACAAATGGAACCAAATATGTCTTCTCAAACATATTCTCCAACCACTGGGAAGCAGGGTTTGTGTAAATTGCCTGTTTTTCATGTTTCAGGGCAGTTTACAAATATTCAGGTGTCAAGAGGAATAGCCATCCAAACAGCAGTAATGACTTACTTGTAGTTCCAAAGCAGGAAAACATCAGTCTTACAGATCCATTCTGACAGGAAAAGCAGACATTGAGTTGTGAGCTGTCCTCATGAGAATACGCTTTTGCCCAAATCTCATTTCTGACAAAGCCAGCCAGCCCTCATTCTCTCTTTAAACCTGTCTCACTCAGTCCTGCTGTTCACATTCAAAACCCTCGCCAGCCCCTCCCAGACTTTTCTCTTTCTTTCTCCTGGTCATTCTCCCACCGTCTCTCAGAGCTGTGCTGAAGAGGACAGCGCCCACCAAAGCCCAGAGGAAAGAATTCCTATTAGAGGTAAAAGGCAGAGCGAAGAACCGCCCGTTCTGGAGTGCCGTGTCTGTTTTGTCTTTCTCCTCACTCAGCAGGTAATGGGGGAGACGTTTTCCCAACCGGATAGCTGTGAAATGATGATCAAGGTGAATCAGAGGTCAAAGTTCTCCCTGAAGAGTGGAGCAGTTTCTCTAATTATCGCCAGAGAAAACAAACCATATCTTTTCTTCTGCTGTAGGTGGAAGTTAAACGGAGGTTCTCAAAGCACATAATGCAGAGGTTTAATTGTCTGCCGGCCGGGTTGGGGGTGCCGCACAAGATCTGTCATTGGTTCTCATTATCTGCTAAACAATGCCGACCAGAGGCAGAATTAAAAAGACTGGATGTCAGGGCATCCTTTGAAAAGCCTCGGGTAGCAAGTCCTTGCACAGCTCAAAAATGTAAAACTATTTATTATTGCACTTGGTTATCTGATTTCAAACTGTGCCTTTCATGCACAGAACTAGCGCAGGGTTTCACAGAGAGAAGTCCAGCTTCACACCACAACTAATCAAAAGCAAGAAAAGCACCGCTGCTGTCCCTGGCTGCTTATGAGCTGCTTACAGGTGAATAATGAAGACTTTGTGCATTTCTGTTCACACTGTATCACTTAGTCATCAGTACAAACATCATCCACACCTTACGTCCATGTAAACAAACACAATAGTGTTTCATGTATATGGCAAAAGAAAAGGAACTCTATGATGCTGTTTCTACATGGCACTGATGTCTGTATTTTGCAGTCATTTATTGCAGGGAAACAGGCCACAAAAACATGTTTGTTGCAGCCATTCTATTAATGTTTGGCAGGGTGTTTTTTCTTCACTCACAGCTGCCATTTATTTTTCTGTTTGCTTTTAATGTTACTGTTTAAAACTCACATGCTTTTGTTTCTCTAGCCACTTTTCTTCTTGTTTGCCTCCTTTTCATAAAGAAGTTTAAGCTTGAATTTCCACTGTTTAAAGATCTCACATTTGGAAGTTTACAGAGCATGAAAGACCTTAAATGGGATGGCGAGGCAACACAAAAGATGACGGCATCTTTTCCCGGGATGGTGGCCAGTCTGTGTGAGTCTGGATTAGATCAATAGTTTAGTGCTCACTCTGTTTTCATCTCTTTACTCATCAGTGTTTAAAGACCTGCTGTTGCTTCATCAAACACTGGGGCTCTGCAAAGTTAGAAGTCTGGCTACTTAGCAAATATTTGACTAGCATTTGCATTTCATTTTTTTTCTGTCTCCCTTTCCTTTAGAGGCCAAAACAAACCAGCTACTTAAACAATCGGTGACACAAGAGAAGCGCTGGAGGAAGAGGATTAAGGGTCTTCAGGTAACAAGGAATAATAACAACTGTACCAAAGTCACAGAAAACATCATAACATGAGTGCCAACAGTCCTTGTTTAGGCAATGCTTCATGCGTTTGTGCATGTAATGATTGAACTGTTACAGTCTTTGTTGGGTTACATTATTTATAATGGTCTTAACACTAGTGTGCCTCAGCTGTGACATCTGTGGTACATAGTAACTGTGTAGTAAGTGTTTCAGTGTGGGGGGTGTGTATGTATGAGGTTATGTTCAGAATTAAATGTTCTCAAATGGTGTTTCAGAAATCTGCCATTCTGTTTACATTTTTGAAGAAAACACTTCTATATTTTGTGGTGTGTTATTTAAATAGTAACTAAATTCAAGTACCACCACTTTCACATAAGTGTAAATATAATTTAAAGATTAAAATTCTACTTTAAAAAGAATAAAAATTTTGAATTTAACTTTTGAATAAACTATATATTAAAATCTACTTGTAAACTGAAATATTGACAGGGTTTGTTCATCAGAAAAATGTTAATAACCAATGTGAAAATTGATAATAATGGCCTTACCTAGCAAATATGCACAAACACTGAACTTACTGAAACATGAACAAATATTGGTTACTGGGTTTTTTTTTAACAAATTTAAATATGTGATACAGCTGAATAAAATGTAGTCAAACATTTTATGAGTCATTCTTCATCACAGAATAGCTGGTATAGCAGAATAGCTCTTTTTTTATTTGAGAACACTGTTCTTTATAAATACTGATGGAGGAATAAACCTTGTGAAAATTAATCGTCTCTGATGTCACATGCTGTCCAGGGTGTCAAAAGAACAGTCTCTGCATTTTTCTCTTGCTTCTTTTCTCTCTTTTTGCCAGCTCTGTTCCTCTTCTCTCTCTCTCCCTCTCTCTCAGCTGGTTTACAGTGTTTGCAGAGGGTATAATGATCACAGTCTGTCAGGACTCTCTGATGGTTGTCAGTCTGCTCACTGAATGCCCTTAATAAACATAAGCTGCCCCAGTGGCTCCTCTGCTGGACGTCTTACAGAGGGTCAGAGTTTCTGTGAAGCTCACGGAACAGAAGATGGTTCTCTTAAAACGAAACAATCTTTTGCCTCGTCTTTACTTTCAGGTCAAACTGTAGTGTTTTCCTATTTTTGTCCCGTTAAAGAATTTCTCCAACACAACACTGCTTGTTTTTTCCTGTAACTGAGCCGATAGCCACATTAAACTTCCCGCTTCAGACCAAATCTCACAAAAATAAAGTGAAATAAAATAGATCAAGTGCCTCTCTTTCTTAACCAAAATTATGATTTTGCAGGTAAGTCGGGTGAAGCTGAAAAACTGAATTTTAAACCAGACGCTTCGATGCAAAAAATTCATTTATGAGGCTTTATTATGTGTGGGGCTGATTCATTAAGTAATTGGTGTGCAGTTGTTTACGTGAGTATTAAGGTCCTCTATTCAGCAGTCTTTGAGAGATACATTGTGCAAATGTTGCATGTTATGAATGCCCAATGAGAGGCGGGGGGTCAGGCCTATTGGCCAAACAACGCTCCCGCCTGAAAAGACCAGAGAAAAGCATCAGACACTGCTTTGCATAGCAATGACCGGCCCATAATAAGCTTTCCAGATTAAATACATGCAGGCCATACAAGATGCAAAGAGGCACTCTTAACACATTTATGTGTGTTCATTTCACTATTATAGCGCTAAAGAGAATCAGGCTCTCCTTTTTCCAGGTCCCCTCCCTGCTGTCTCTCTCCTCTCGTCTGCCTGCTGATTTTTCAGGAGCAAAATGTTTTAATTGAACGCTGTGTTTGATTTATATGCTCAATAACTGGGGATCAGGCAGCGTTTGTGACACTGTGTGCAGGAGAGAGGGAGGGCTGGAGAAACAGCTGCACTCCATGGAAAGAGCTCTTGTGCTGCTGTGTTTTGTTTGAGGCTGCATGCCGCAGATCCCTCTCTTCAGCTGCTGTTGTGTTCAGTGTCAGGGATTTGTATTGTGTTCTGCTCGACTGCAGGGCCATGAATCCTCTCACTGCACCTTTTTATTGCTTTAGGAAGAAAACAGGTTAGGATTGATAACAGCATCTTCACAACTCTTCTGCTGTACTGATTGAAATTGTTTTGTTATTGTTGTGTAACAGCAGCCATAACTCCACACACAACTGTGTGTGTCTGCCCTCTTTCTATCCACATGAATCAATTTTTTAATACACAGTAACATTTTATACAGCCCAAAATCTTTTAATGTTGCAGTTAAAGGAAAACTTTAGAACTAAATGAATACTAGGGAAGACATTACAGCAGATTTTTTAGCTCACCTACTTGTGTTGATGTGCAGAAAATGCGGTGTAGCTGTGGTCGAGTGGTTCCGGCCATTGGCCAGCAGAGGGCGCTGATCGAGGCCAGCTGCGAGGCAGCAGAGGCAGACAGCGACACATAGAGGGCGCTGTGCCCGCAGCTCTGGGCTCTTACTGAGGTCCAATCAATGCGCTGCTGTGGGTCAAACCCGGACGGGTGGAGGAGGTGCTACCGCTACACAAACACTGATCCAAGCAGCAACTCTATTAGCATATCTGTGGGGGCGTATGGATGTTTATATTCATACCCTATAGTGTCATGTGTATTTGTGATGTGTATTAATATAATGCAGCCACATGTAAGAATCTGTACCCAAAATGAGAGATTTTATCTTTTGTAAATCAGATAAAATCAGTCTGCTATGATTAATGAATGATTTTTTTCTTTAGTCTTTATAAGTAAAGGAGCTTTTATAGGGTAATATCTGACAACATCTGACGCAACACTTTTTTATTCGTAAACAGAATAAAAGCGACAGTATCACACTGATATACTTTAATCATATATAATTATATATCTGATCACAGCTATTATGAGTCTATTTGCGCTGATTGTATCGCTGCCTTGCGTGCAGAGAAACGTCTCTTATTCATATCTGAGATATCATAACATCCCACACATCACATATATTAATGTATCAAATGGTTGCCTAAAAACTCACAGGGCACTTTTCATCAACTATCACAAATACGGCCAAACACAAAACAACGTAAAAACAGGGAGAGAGGGAAGATCAGAGTGGAGGGAAAAGAGAGAGAGAGGCCGTCAAAGCAGTAATTTGCATCATTTTACACATTATATTCACCTCTGTGTGTGACACAGTCAAACAGTGGCCGGATCCGTCTCACATATTCATACACAGATTTGTTGCCTCAATTAAGTGAACCTCGGTGCAGGATGAACCGGCATAAATGTTTATGGAAATGTAATATTAGACGGGAGGGTCGGCGGCGTTCACGGCTCTCTGTGATAATAGTGTCTTGAAATCAGACTCATCACTGTCTGAAGTGGCTCAGAATCCACATGGCAAACATGTTATATAAAAGAACAGGCCTAGTTACCCGCCTAAACGTATTTATTATTGAGCCGTTCTTCCTTTTTAGCTCACGTTTCAGAAAGACAAAAGCATTATTAAAAAGTATTTTTGTTAATTAATTTTTACACTTGTGCTAGATCACATCAGCTGTGAAATAGTTTTATGATAGATGATTTCTGAAAATGTTTGGATTTTTAAACTTCTCTTCTATGATAAGGATCTCATCTACATATGTGACATTAATCATCACAAATGTTCTACGTACATCAACATCAACATATATATGTGTGTGTATATATATAAATATATATATATATATATGTCATCAGCATCAGACCTCAGCAATGACAGAGAGACAGAGAGAATGATGATGTCATTGCTGAGGTCTGATGCTGATGTAAAGAAGAGCCTGTGTGCCTGTGTGATAAGTAACAATTGCATCAATGCGGATGGAAGGTCTGTCAGGGGTCATGCATTCATACACAGATATCAGTGATGCTGTGAGAACTCATGGTCCTGACTGGATCTTGCACAACCAGCAGAAAATGATGTTCTCCAGCGTTCGTTTAGATACCTTAAGAAGTAGAACGAAAATAAGATTATACTACATGTATCTTATATATTTCCATTTATATTTTAATGTAGCACTGTGGGTGATAATGGCCACAGCGGTGCAGGTGACTGATGGTTTAAATGATTGATGTCATTCTGTGAAGCGGCTGCAGTCAGGATTTGTTGTTCAATCAGCAGTTAATATGTTTGACAGAAACGACTGTTTACGATTGAAAAACAAACAAAAATCTTCACAGGGGAATGAGTGTGACATTTCCTGAAGACCAATAACAGCCTCTTTATTGTGGCCAAAGACCATGAAGCGTTTTCAAAACATGTTGGTGTTAACCCTGCTTGAATCTCTTTAGCTGAACAGCACTTGGACCTGGTTGAAATAGATTAAACTTGTTTTTTAAAGTGATTCCTTTGCACTGTGTTGAGTATTACACATGTTAGATGCTGCAGGTATCTGGCGGGCTGGAGTGGACTGCTCTGAGTCAACTTCTGTGAAAAACCAGAGCACAATACGTAGCCACTCTGCTCACTGCCGAAAACCTTTCAACTCACTCAAGTACTCCTGGCCCATTTAGGAAGACAAAATGCATTGTGCTCATCTAAATATAGAAACAAACGCTCTCTGTTTTTGCGGTGGCATGAAAAACGGTTTTGTCAGATGAATGTGTCAGCGTGTCTCTCTGTATTACATCTGTGATATCTGTGAAGTCCTTTAGACAGTTATTTAGTCCTGACGATATTACAGTCTTGTGTTCTTCAAACATTCTCACTGTTTCTATGTGATTTTGAGTTTTATATACTCTATATTTTATATAAAAATGGTATAAACTAACTAAAGTGAAATAGTATGAAATAGGTTTTATTTTAATTTACCTTTCTGTTGGTGTTGTTTTACAAACTTAAAATGATGTAGAATTATGAATAAACACAGATGAAATACATCAATATTGTTACAGTAATAGCTGTTGTTTTTCAGACAGCAGTGATGAAGACTGCAGCCCTTCTGATGGATCTGAAAATAACCTTTCAAACTAAAATTGCTTTGTGCTGATATCAGAACTGTTTCCCGGCAGCAGAGGTTTCTCATTTTGGCTGCAGTTCATGTGGTTGTTCCTGTGGTGCTGGGGTGTTTAACGTGCACAAAGGCATGTTATCCAGTAATGATACAGCCACAGCAACCATCATCAGAAGGATTTCAGCAGTTAGTAGCTTTAGGAACTTTATGGAGCTGATGCTAAAGTAGGACTCCTCACTCATTAGCTGTAACGGCTGCGGTCAGCCTTGACCTGCATGGTTTAGAGATCCCCTCATATAATATCTGTGTTAAGGATCAACAGACACTTGTGTGGTGGAGAAGCCTGTGAGAGTGTTACATTGCGCTCTGTAGAACTACTGAGAAGAAACACTTTTCAAGCAAATATCTTCACTGAATCCATACAGTGTGAAATCTGCTTGTGCTGTTATTCACAGACTGAAGAATGAGAAACAGAGGAAGACTTAAGATGAAACATCACCAGTGGTCCACAAACATGTTTCAAAACATTGTGAAATATGAAAAATGTTCTGAGATTTGTTTTTAAACACAAAATGGTCTAACACAGCATGCTGTCTCCTCACATCTGTCATCTTCACCTTTGGATAAAAGCTTTTGCTAAATGTATATTTAACTCTTAGTAGCCATGTTGGTCTCGGCAGGAAAGACATTCTCAGTTTGCCATCATGTACTTTATCTAATTTTGTGTAACATAATAGAGTTTGAAGTTGTAGCTCATAAAACTGTAGTTGTAGTTTTCTGTAGGCAGAACTAACAGGAGCTACAGAACTAACAGGAGCCACAGAACTAATAGGAGCCACAAAACTAACAGGAGCCACAGAACTAACAGGAGCCACAAAACTAACAGGAGCCACAGAACTAATAGGAGCCACAAAACTAACAGGAGCCACAAAACTAACAGGAGCCACAGAACTAACAGGAGCCACAAAACTAACAGGAGGCACAAAACTAACAGGAGCCACAGAACTAACAGGAGCCACAAAACTAACAGGAGGCACAAAACTAACAGGAGCCACAGAACTAACAGGAGCCACAGAACTAACAGGAGCCACAAAACTAACAGGAGGCACAAAACTAACAGGAGCTACAGCTCTTTTGGTTTCCAGCAAACTGGAATTTAGGAGGCAATCAGGATTTTAGGTCCAACTTTTACTCTGTCACAGAATAATGTGAAGAACAGACACGTGGGTCTTTGTTTCTGGAACAATGAAAGACAGAAAGATCCAGATGAAAGCTAGCAGGGAAGTTAAACACTCTCAGTAACAATGTTCTGCCAGCATTGTGCTATTTGCATATTGCATGTTTGTGTAATTTATTCACGGTTATTCGACAAGTTGAAGTTTCGAGTGTGTCCCTTCCACTCTCCCCCATCCACTTTCATTTTATCAGGGAATAATGATTTAAAACAAGGTCATTTGATCTTCTGTTTCAATAGACCTTAATAAAATATTCATTTACTGGCTGTGCTTCTCTCAGTGTTTCTGAGGATGTTCAGCAAGACACAAAGGCCGAGCGTTTCATCATTCAAGCCCACAAATATTAATAATTAAGTCTTTTACCTCCACACATATTATTTACCCAACATGTGATTTTATTAGTGTCCACGCAGACAGCATTTGATAATATACTAAATGGGTTTGGGGCTTTGAGGGAATGTGGGTGTGTGTAATATCTAAACTTTTCAAAGGATTATAAAGACTAAATGTAGCTTTGTCTATTCAAATATCACTTCTAAATTAACTTTATTTGTAGTGTAATATAAGTGTTGTATAAATGTCTAGCAGCCCGTATGGCCCGTCTTCTGCTGAATCTGTCTTCTGGAAGTGTTTATAATGAAAAAAATATGTTCAATGTGAGCGTTAAATATACGTAATAATATACTGTATGCTGGTACCCAATATACTGTATGATGGTACCCACTGTACTGTATGATGGTACCCATTGTACTGTATGATGGTACCCACTATACTGTACGATGGTACCCACTATACTGTACGATGGTACCCACTATACTGTATGATGGTACCCACTGTACTGTATGATGGTTCCCAGAAACAACGTTTGGGAGCTTACAGGCCCCATTTATACAATGTTGCATATATACTGTGCTTCATTAAATCCAAGATTATTTTCCTCAACATTGTCCAAATGAACCTTGTTATTATTATTCCAAATTCCTGCAGTATTCCTGCTGTACTTCAACTCTGGCACATGATGTGCTGCTTAACACTTTTCCATATATAAAAATGAACATTGTTGTGGATTTTAGTAAACACACATTAAATCTCTGTGTTTATAAATAAAGCCCCTGATTTACAGTTACCTGTCAATTGTTTTTTATTCCCTCTGTTCTCTTTGTTCTTCCAACAATTAAAGGTTTAGACACAGAGATATGAAACAGATG
Organism: Yasuhikotakia modesta; assembly: GCA_036877545.1. Lineage (NCBI taxonomy): Eukaryota > Metazoa > Chordata > Actinopteri > Cypriniformes > Botiidae > Yasuhikotakia > Yasuhikotakia modesta. The sequence goes on along the minus strand of JBAJNP010003594.1, from coordinate 191 downwards.
AGACTGCAAGCAGTTCACAGGAAGTGGCACAGCAGTCTGATTGCAGACTTGCATGCTGGGACACCTGCACTTCCTCTGCTAGTGACATCACCTTCACTCTCTGCTAGTGACATCACTCCCACTCACTGCTAGTGACATCACTCCCACTCACTGCTAGTGACATCACCTTCACTCTCTGCTAGTGACATCAC
>JBAJNP010003593.1:4735-30132 GCA_036877545.1 Yasuhikotakia modesta | reverse complement strand
ACACACACACACACACACACACACACACACTGGACTATGCAATGCTAAATGGCACTAGTGTTCTGGTATCTGATAAACACAACTAATTTAAATTAGCTGTGTAAATGGGTTAATGAGATTATTCTATAACATTACACTGCATGATTAAACTGGAGCAATGGACTGCAAGAATAAACGTGAACACAAGACCACAGTTTCACATTACATCAATTGCAGACCAAGAAGTACCACTGGACCACATTTACTGCATCATAAAACTCAAATTGCAACACAACACCACGTCACTAAACTCCAGCATAAAACACAGCATTAACTAAGCTAATAGACCACAAAATTAATCTGTTGCTATGGAGATGTTGCTGAAAAATGCTGAAAAATGTGACCAATGAAAGTAAACACTGTCTTTGCTCAGCTAACAAAAAAAAACATTCTTATACCATTGGCTAACATTCTCCAAAATAGACTTTAAGTTAACAAAAAGTTAATGTGGAAACTCTAGATGGAGTTTATATGTCATATTAATTATATTTATTTACTTCATTATGTTTATTTAGCTGTCATAGTACATACATATTATTCAAACCAGCATTTGACCCATACCTAAAAAACATGTTCTTATTCCACAACCAGTACCCAATGTAGTACTAATAGCACTGAATAATTAATCACAAAAACATGTTTCACTGATGGTGGGATGTGTCGTCTGGTTCCAGTGCGACTGACTGGCAGACGGGGTCAGTTAAATGTTACCATGTTGTCAAGTGAATTATTGAGTTCTGCTAGATTTATCTGCAAACCGTTTTTCTCTTCTCACCGTCGCTTCGCATTATCATGCCATGTGGAGTTCACCCGTCAGCAGACACAGATTTCTCCTTTATATCTGTTGTTTCTTTTATCTCTGTTGTCAGCAGCAGAAATGCAGTTCACCTATTGGCCCGTCTGTGTTCTGAACGCCACAACCTTCTCGGGTCTCTTGAGGAAACAATTCTTCTGTGAAGAAGGTAAGAGCCAACTGCAGGTCGCCAACGTTTATTGTCACTTCACAATTTGGGGCTGAACCTTTTATTTCAAAAATAAAATGTCCAGACATTCCTATGGACTACACACACACACACACACACACACACACACACACACACACACACACTTGAAGCTATATCAGTGAGGATCTGTCATGGGTACGATCATTTTTTATAATGCCCTACCCTATACCAAACACTTTACAAGCATTTCAAGACATTATTAAATCTGAAGTAGTTTTGATGATTTTTGAGACCATTAAACAGTAGAACCATTTGAAATGTCCTCACAAGTTGGTTTTTAAGCCCCCCACAAACACACACATACAATTTTTCTAAGCAAATCATATATTCTTCCCTGCAACCCCACCTCTCCCCTTAAACCCAAGACTCACTATCCCAATAATACATTTTCCAAGACATCATTTACTCCATAATTTAAGCCATTTCCTACAATGCAGGTGATTTCAGGTTTTTCCTATTATTGTAAGCAAAACCTGCCCACCCCTCCACACACCCACAGACAGACAGTTCAGTGTGTGTTCTGCGTTTGTGTGTGAAGATTTCCATTAATGCATCATAATTTAGCTCAACTGCATGAAACCTCCAACCAGTGTTTTGACACAAATTTCCATTTGAAAAACTATGAAGACAGCATTTGCAATCTCTATCCAATTTCTCCTCCCTGTTAGTGATCATCTGCTGGCTGATGTGAAAATAATGAGGAATGATGTGTTTTTATCAGCCAGCATTTATGTAGGTCGCCGATGTTAAATTCCGGAATACTCTGAGACACTGTTACACAATACAGCTAGATAAAGTGTGATTAATACGCATTCATCTGTCCCTGTTGTGAGTCTGATCTCCTACCCGTGTTTGTGTATTGATAATCATGCTAATTTATAATCTACAGATGTTTTGATAAAACCATCCTCTGCCTGTTTGTAATTATACACAGATTCATTCCACAAGTTTTGCATTTTAAGAATGAAAGCTTTATAATAAAGGTAATAATATCAAGTGTTGATTGTTTTGTGTTGTCACATCATATGAGTTCATCATCTGCAAATTAATGCACTGGAAATGACAGCAGGGAAACATATACCTCACTGTAAATTACAGTATTACAGCCTCTGCACATCATATACAGATAATAATAATATTTGCTGTCATAACCGTTACAAGCGTTTGGTGACATTAATGAATTTGAAGCAAAACATGAATTATGAGACCATTTACATAGTAAGGACCACTTCAAATGTCCTTATTTTTAAGGTCTAACTAAACACACACACACACACACACACACACACACACACACACACACACACACACACACACTTATCCCAGGTGTACTCAAACTAGGTGTTTAAACCAACAAACAAATCCACTGCGTTAGAAACCACAGCCATATGACAACTAGCTCCGACCCCCTCTACTTTTAAATGCACCCCCCTATATTCATTCATCTTTATTCATTCAAGCCCAGACTGTGTGTGTCTGTGCTGCCAGATTGTGTGTGACACATCTCTTGGTCTTTTCTCTCCACCATCAGCCTCTGCAAGTTAGATTTGCATAAGCCTCACTGAGTCTGGAACACCTACACCCGAGACTGATGTGCCACTTCCTGCTGTACGTGAGGTGCGGAGAGACAGCGGCAGGATTTGACAGTGTATGCCTGTACCTTTGTTCACCTGTTTGTATTTTGCCACATTCTCACTGATTCAAGGTAGCCCAACAATCCCTGATGCTTTAGAAATGCAGAGCTTTTTTTTATTATAATTCCGGAATGTGGTGGAATTTAAAACGTAAAGTCTGAGCTCTCTGGAAAAGCAGCACAACACAGAGTCGTTGAGCAGGGGGACATATCTGCTGCAATGAGGTTAAATATGCATGTGTGTGTGTGTGCTTGTGGATGCATGTATGTCCATGATATTCTGAACTACTGTATCAGCATGCATCTCCATACACTAGCTATGCATCATTTCACTTTCAAATCTCTCTCTCTCTCTCTCTCTCTCTCTCTCTCTCTCTCTTTCTCAGTTTCTGTTACTGAGGTTCTCCTCATGAATAATTTTTTGGCCAAATTTCTCCAATCTCGTAATAACATGCACAAACATTTCCTTAAAACAAACGCATGTGAATTGAATAGATTTTATCATTCGATTACACAAATAGAAAAAGCATTTTGTAGACAATGAGAGAGAGAACGGGCGAGAGAAGGAGAGAGAGGTGCTGTATGCATAATGTTTTGTTGTAACGCAGCACCTTTTGAAAGATGAGGGCATTCATCTGGAGTGACTGGTTTTGTCTGAAGGCGAAAAGGTCAGAAAACATGCGATACATTTATAATGCTGATTATGTTATTTTCCCATATATCAGAACCGGCGAATGAAAAATGAATAAATAAGGAATGCTACTCAAGTCACAAAAAGCTGTGAGGTTTTTACCTCACAGGCTCTGAAAACAAAGTACAATGATAATTTATTTTTGAGATCTTTAATAAATGAATATAATACTGACACATGTACTCAATAGCAGTTGCCAGGCTGGATAAAAACACTGATAATAAAAGTGACCACCTTTAGCTTTATTCTGCTTGTTTTGAGAATAAGATCTTGATTTTTTACACTTTTACATTTTCTAGAATATACTGGAACATCTATTCTCTGATACGTCAGACTGTGGGGCTGAAAAGCTTTCGTTTAAAAACAAACAATATACAGAAGATGATTCAGTTTAATCCGGGTTGATTTGTACACATTTAAATGCTGTTTAAAGGATAAAGATTCCACAAGAGTGATGAAATTGTTGGACCTTTTGGAATGATGATCGGAATTGTGGAAAGAACTGATGGATTGGGAAGGAGAGCAAGCGATGTATGATGGTTGCTCCCCCAAACTCCATTTGGGCTTCACAGATGATCCAAACATCTTCTGTATAAAACAATGGCGTACATTGGAACCCCCAACCCAATTCACTCCAGGGTCTATAGATCCACCTCCAGGAGAGGAGAGGGAGTGTCCAGACAGCCAGAGATTCCAGTAAGAAGGACACATGAACTTTGGATGGTCCTAATGTTTATGATGGATGCAGGTCTGGAGTCATCAGTCTGGTCTTTAGTTTTTCTTTTTTTGTGAACAATCCTAAAACAATCTCCATATGAGTGATATCAAACAATCCTGCAAGCTGAAGCCCAACGGATCCTTATAAGTCCACTTTTCTTCCACATCTGTCTTCCTAGTAGTTTGGGTTTTATGTTGTCGCAGATATGAGCACAGAACTATCGGGTCACCTGAAATAGAGAAAGAGAAGGAGTTTAGGTTTGATATTATCCCATCAGACACCTGTGAGGGCTTACACCTGTTCACCAGCACAGGAACAACCCCAAAATATCAATCATTATAAACAATACAGCCATATTTAAAACAGAAGAGCAAGTTGTGCTCTGCTTCTCCTTGATCTCTGTTAGTGAAGTTTTCATTAATGCTTGACATTTATTTGATTACACTTGTTGTCCCAGTCACTGGTGGCCATGCGCCACTGAATCCACGGGTGAAGCTGTTGGCACTCAAGCAAACTCATTCATTTATAGCCTGGCATCTTGCCTTCCAAGTTGGCACACAGGGACAACTGAGGAGAGTGGCGTGGCACGGCGCCCGACTCCGATCCGCCCTCTTGCTCCTTGTCTTTCTTCCATTTCCTTAGTATCTCTTTCAGGTTTTGAATGGTGGCTTTGTAGATCCGTCATTTTAAACATCCATATGTGATCAAAGCAGCCTCAGGCTCTCTTATTTAACCTTCACTGAAAGGTCATGGAAAATTGTGGCTATTTCTGTACTTTAGAACTTACCATGTACTAAGGAAATTGTGGGTGGTTGCTAAGGTGTTGCTGAAGTGTTTTGAGTGTATGGCAAGACATGGCTGTATAATGTGTGATGCAAAGAAATACAGGATCTAAGCTACATGTTACACACACACACTTGTTTTTTAGGCAGTGTTTTATTCAAAAAGAGCAAAGGTTTCACTTCTTCTAAAGAAACATCAAGCGCACTTTCAAACACACTCCACAACATGCAGACTCCCATCAATTCACTGTAAATATGAATTCCCATTAAATATGATCTGAATTTGGTGTGTGTTTAATGTTATGAGAGGTTTACAGGCAGAGAAGAGCAGTCAGATCATTAACACCATCAGTCAATGATGTCAAACCAAACCCTCTCTTCTGTTTCTTTATTTTGGATATTTCATGAAACTTTCTGCAAAGGCATTAAGAAATATGAGCTCACCGTAAACCTTATTTCCAAAGTAATGTATCTTTATTTTTCAAAAATGCCCTCAAGCACCGTTCTTAACAATGAGAAAGAATATTGCGTGCATGACTACATCCATTGCAACTTTCTAATTGAAAATATTCACAAGATTTATAACTGCATTGACTGTGAATGCTGTCTCTTCAATGAGCCAAGATCACAATAATGATGAAAGTCATCCGGTCATTTCACTTTATTAACTGTTGTGTTCTAACTTTTCAACAATTCACTTCATATCTGTCACCCATAATAAAAGTTGTGTGTTTGTTGCTGTGGTTGCTTGTCTCTCTTTTTCTTTGTCAAGATGCCAGAGGTTTTATTGGCATGAAAAGGAATTTTCTCATTCTTCTGTTTCTAAATCAGGCTGTACTTGTTTTTGATGTCAGTTCCAACAAACTTCAGACTCTCTGCACATGAACTCTTAAAGTACGGTAAGGTATGTGCTCACAACAAGACGAATTAGGTCACAAACAGAGCGAGAAAAAGAGCCCACGTCCAAACGTGTCTATGTTTCTGCTACACAGTTTTAACTGCAGTGTGTCAAATGAGTAGGATGTCCGAAAATTTTATTTCCTGATATAGTATGCAAACAACACACAATTTCATACTGCATACTAAGATTTTGAAGTATGTGGACTAGTGAACTAGTGGATGCTGTCCATTGTGTGTCAGTGGAGCAGCCTTCACATTCAGAAAGGTACAAATATAATATAAACAAAGGACACAAAAAAGCACAAAATGACAAGCTAAATCAACATGCTAACAACAGGCTTGTGTGCTTTTTGTGAGAAGAGCTATTTTTACACACACAGTTGCTATCTTTGCCTATGGGTTCCAATTCTGTCATTTATACGGCTCCATTTCACTCAGACTGCTGCTTCAGAAGGCAGCTTCCTATGTAGAAAGTAGACAAGAAAGCTTCTGGAACAGAGCCAGAGAGCCAAAAAGTGAGATGACGGAAGAGAAGCGTTTGTGTGCTTTCTGTAGACGAAGTTAAATGTTTCCCAGCTGTAATGAGACACCAGCAGAGATACAATTGTGATAACTGGGACGACGAAACTCAACACCTAATCCACACTGACTCAACACCAGTGACAGATCCTGACTGAGGTGTTAAGACAGAAAATATTGTGAGGTACTGAGTAATGATTTAGAAATCAAAATTTGAATGCCTCTGAAGTTTTCAAAGTCAGGGCATTAGTTGGCCAAGTGTGTGCGTGTGCATGTGTGTGTGTGTACTAACCTTGGTGGTCTTGACTTTGTTGCCTGTGCTACAGCTCCAGCCTGTGAGGTCGGGCAGGACTTTACACTCCTCGCCATCCAAACACGGCTGCATCTGACACCACCACTTCTGAGCAACTATAGATGCTACACACACATCACAGGGAACAGACATGAGCAGAGGTTAGCACACACACACGCACGCACACATGCGCACACACACACACAAAAACACAAACACACGCGCACACACACACACACACACACACACACAGGGAACTGAAGACATTGGGTTGAATTTACAACACAGCTGTGCCACCTCATTACATTATAACTCTGTACAGTGAATACTTAAAATAAGTCACTGTCTTTTTACAATAAACCTATTGGGGTATTTGTACATTGTGTCTTATTTTATGTGTTTATGTACATTTACTGTGAACCATTTAAATAAATTTACATGTGATAAAAGAATAGTGAATTCTAAAACTGTGTGTTATACAATTAAAAATCCTCATTTTGGAAAAATAATATATTGTATATGACTCCATATTGTATATCATTGTTTAAAATGCATAATTAATCCACATATAAAATTTTTAAATGCATGAATTAATTTGAAATATTTTTAACAACTGACAGCCCTATAAATTGACTTGATGCAATGAACTGACCCCATTAATCTAAGGGAAATAAACAAAAAAAGGACCTGACCCCTTTAAAAACAGTTGATCATGAGGTTCAGGTCAAGAGCAAGAAAATGGCAAACAGATGAGAAGCCATTTGATAAGACAGAACGAATGAGGCATGAGATGGACTGAAACACGGCTTATTTGACATTTCCTCTCACGCAGAGCGCTGCGTGTGAAGACACAAACTATTTTTTCCTGAGCTTACAGTCAGGCAAAATAAGATAACGATCGATTTTTCTGTCAAGTGGACAGTGTTGACACAATATTAAATGAAACAGCCAGACACTTGAGGGAGACAAAGAAAAAGAGAGAATGAGTGAGAGACAGGGGACAATTTCTGTAGTTTTTGTTCAAGCGATGATACATGTTTACAGCAATCCCAAAAAGCATTACAACAATCTCAGTAAAAAAATCAATTCAAGATGGTGGACCAAGCGAGAGAAATGTCGATTGTAAACGTAAATATAATTCATACTCGAAAGTAGCAATAAAAAATTCAATATCATTATTTTAGCCAATATTTGTGTGTGTTTTGGTGGGAATCAACAGCGAGCAGGCAATGTGATATTATACCTGTATCTGGGACATAAAATATATGTTGTATTTCACATTGAAAACAAGCTAAAAAAAAGGGTATGAAATTAATAAAATTTTTAAAATTGCATTTATTTAATTTCTGTTCCTCTAACTTAACATTGTGATAGCAATACAAAGGTTGTTGCACAATTTCCAAGGAATACACACACTGATACAGACACTGATACACACTGAATTTTACAGCTTTAACGTACTGCAAGTCATGGTAAAAAAAGCGACGGTCAAATACATAAATACATAAAAGTAAAATTAATTCAAGTTAAGGGTGTTTTTTTTTACCATCCACACAGGAGGGTGCAGCTCTCGTTGTCCCGGCAACCTGTCCAGGAAAACAGGAGCACTTGACTGTCTGTGATCTCTCCTCAATCTTATTTCTGTTACAGCAGCGATGGGCTGCAATCACCTCACATGTGCCGGCCTTCACGTGTACTGTAAAACACACACACACATTTCATGAGAACATTTCTCTCTCTGTGACATCGCAGTCTGCCGATAATTTACACATGAACACCCGCAGTCACTCATTTCACCCAACTGTCACCACACGCATATATTGCCCCGCTGTTACATTATGCACAGACATGTTTGAAGTGGCTGTCGTATTTAAAGTTATGTTTTCACAGCGATACTTATTCAGTCTCCACTGAAATTCCATTTACAATGGCTTTGTTTCTAATGCAGGAAACATAAGAGGGCTGCCTGGTATTCTTTTTGAAGTCAGAACTTTAATTAAAGCTCTGAGGGTCACAAAAAATGCACAACCCAAAAAAATTAATAACACAACTGCTCGGAAGCCCAAAGGGTACTTGGGTTGTCATAATAATTGAAATTCCAGAGAACCACAACCTCTCGCTATCTCAGTATCACATCAATGAAATGTGTGATTATTTTGGAGCGTTTGAAATTTGCAGACATGTTTTTGAAACAGTAAGACAGAGGAACAACAAGTTCTGTTTGAAAGAGAGACTGAAATATGAACCACAACAATGGGTAAAGAAACACAAATGGCACAAACATCTAAATTCATTTTTTCAAAGATCTCTCTTGATCTTTCTCAATCCTCCAATTCTGTGTGGAGCATTGAAAACCGTTTATGTTGAATCAGTGCATCTTAGAGGGTTTCACCTTACAAAGTAGGAAAGACTTCAGCTGAAATTTAGCCTGAGATGCTAAACAATGTTTGGAATGGCTCCTAGAATCAGTCTTTGTGTTTGGGCTGCATTTCTAACTGTAAAGTGAAATAACATTCATGGTATAAAAGTTTAACTATACAGGCTGTTATGTGGACTTGGAATGTGATCAATACTGCAGTCCAGATAACAATGCACATTTTGAGAACGTTGGCTAACATTTTCTAAAAGTAATCTCAAAGTCTTACACAAAGTTCTTACATTAACCTTTGTACATAGTTTTCTTTAACATTATACAGTATATCATATCAAAAATGCTAGTAGCTAAGAGTTAGAATAATTAAATCAGTAAAAAACTATCGACATTAATGTTCTTTAGCATACAAACAAATGCTACAACTTCCTACAGACTGCTGAAATGCAACCTTTAAAAAGCTGAAACAGGAAATGCTACTTAATACTGCAAAACAACATCCTTCACAACAGAAAATGTTTTATGTGGCTTTATGGAATGAATCTGTCCTTTGGTGACAGTGGGCAGCACAGAGCGCAGCGACCAATCAATTCCTTTCTGCACACATTACCTCACGTCAAATTAATCCATCCTGACTGGGTCAAAATGGAGGCTGACACTGCTGGTCAGCAGCCCGTGGTGTGTGTGTGTGTGTGTGTGAAAATGTCAACCGTCCCGAGAGATCGACCTCTCAGCTGAGAAACGATTCCTTCCACCAACTTCTTTCTCATCATGCATCTCACTAACTGCAGTGACAGGCCATTTCATTTCTGTGTTCCCAACATGATGGGATTCCACAATATGGCCCCTCAAGATTTGAGCGGGAACATGCGTTGAGGTACTTTCCACACACGCTGACAGGCAGTGGCTGGGAGGAGACTGGAGCTCTGCATGTGTGTGTGTTTGTGGGGTGTGTGTGCTTGTCCTGAGGGAGTTATATTTCTTCGCTATTTCTCACTTTCTTTCCACCCACCATCACCTTCCTCACTCTCTCCAGTTGCTTCTCTCTGTTTCTGAGCCTAATTTGGAACAATATTTTAAAAATAACCTGAGGCGGTTCTAAGATTTCAGTCCTGGGGTGGCTCAGGCCCCTACCTGAACATAAGCTGACGTGGCTTAAAGGAATATATTTCTTGCCTTGAGTGTGCAATAGTTGCCAGTTTAAATCTGCTTGACTGACAAGTTACTTGTTGGAAGATCAATATATCGGTTCTGTAACTGTGATAATAAAGACTGCAGCCCTTTAAAATGACTATGACATTAACTATATGTGACCTGAGCTGGCAAAATGAGTTCACAAGCTAATTATGAGCTACAGGAAAAAAAAGTGAAAAATGTCAATTTTGGTCTAATTTGAGGTTTTGACAAAAGGCAGCATATTAAAACTATCTCTAGCGATTCCAAAGTATCAAATAGCAGTCACACATCTAAAAGCATTTTTACTTTATTCGGATGTTTTGTATCTATAAAAAACTGTCATTTTTTCCCTTTTTTTCTCAACAACTTATGCTACGGACATGGGTAGCTTATTCATTTTTTCCGACCTATTCCAACCAATCATACATCATTTAAAGTTTTTAATCCAGAATGTGAAAGTTAACACCTTTTAAAAATTACTCATTGTGACTCATTCTGGCTCACATTTCTTCTTCATTTCTTTCTTTTTGTGCTTTGATGAAGCTGCAATGTTCCTCTGAGGTTTTCCCTCTGCCTGTTTTTAATTCCTACTTATCAAACTCGGATTGAAATGTCAAGTTGTAAATATTGAGAGGGTTGGATTCTCCCAGTGGAGTGAATTATATTACTCGCTCATTCCAGACAAGAAAACCTGCAATTTAGGAGAGAAACATGGTGTATCTCACAGGGAGAGCCGTCCAATTCAGCTTCAAATGCCAAATGTAAATATCTAAGTAAACGGAATATTGTGGGAATATGAGACAGCAGGAAAACAGGACAACATTCCTCAGGATGAAAGACAATTCTGTATTCTGCACCCTATTGGTGCAGAGTGTTAATCATCTGCTTCATCAAGACACCTCACAGAGTTTGGAGAAGACTAGTGTGTGCTGAACCCTCACATGTCATTTCAGGGCTTCATGTTCAAATCCTGCTCCACACTGAACAGAGCGAAAAGCCACATAAACATCACAGCAGCATAAACCCAGAAGGAATTATTTGTGTGGAACACAACAGCAGACATGCTTCACGAAATGTTCTTTGGATCTACAGTCTTTCTGGTACTTTTATAGTGGTGTTGTCCTCTATAGACACTATAGATCACTGTGGTGTTACAAGTATTAAAAGAAACACTCTTTCCATGAAAATCAACTTCAGTAAATAATGACAGATTTCTTTAAAGCTACAATTTTATAATGAACAAAAACAGATTCTGAGCCAGTTTATGTGTGACAACAATCTGCTTACCAATTTTTAACTGTAAGTAAATAATAATGATTTAAAGTTTGAGCTATTAGTTCTGATTTCCTAGAAAACGTTTTGTCTGTTAACAGAAAAAAGACCTTAATACTATATTGCATGTTAGAGTTTGTAGCTTGTTCTTGTTTAGAATTTTAATTTGTCATTCACGTTGAGAAAATGACTGCAGGTAAAATAACTGCAATTTTAGGTTTCAAACATAGATGGCAGTAAAGAGACCAAAGTTAACATACAAAATAACAGCATTTTGTTTTTTGGCAATTACTGCTAATGATGCCACCAATAGGATCCTAATGCACAAATACAACCTTCAAACAAGAATCATTTTATCATATAATTATACAGTCCCACACTGACATATCAAACACTGTCACCTTCAAAAAGCTTAACAGACTCTGAGAAAATTGACCATCATTATTTTCTGAAGATACATTCCCTGCGGTGCATCTTTTTATAACATATGAAAATGAGCCTCCATTATATCTGTATAAACATATTCATATACACATTAACACATTTATTTTACAAACAAATGCCTTTGGAAGAATCCATTCAAAACCAGCAGAGACCGGGTGAAACATTCACTAGTAATTGTAAAAGACTACAAAAGGAGTGAACTTAAAAAACACTGTTTTGCACTATTGGTGTATTTAAACTGATCAATTTTGCACTGGTATAATTTGTTCCATATGTATTTAAATAACACAATTGTCTTTTATTTCAGAGCAAACACACCTCCATTCTACTGTATGTTCAGTGCATTAAGATTGTTATAGTTTTTGGCATTGTGACTTTAGTGGGATGAAATTTGTTCAATTTGCAGCTCAACTGGTAGAGCGTTAGCAGACCCACAACAAAGGTTGTGTACCTTGAATTCACTGTAAGTCGTTTTGGATAAAAATGATTGCCATATGAATGAATGTAAATGTAAGTGTATCTCCATGCCAACTTCTGGACCAATCAGTAAGAGGCATAAGAGGTGAGAAGCTCAAATGAAAAAGAAGCTAAAAAACAGAATATGACAGACACCCAATCCTCTCACTGCAGGGCTCAACCAGCAGAGTGAAAAGAAAAAGCCCTTCAACAACTGAAAGTGCTCTGTCCATTTCTCCCCTCACGGTCTCTGTTCTCACTGCAGCGATGGAACCCTTTTGAGGGCGCATGCTGTTAATGCCTCAATCAGACCAATGAATCTTTATTCGCCTGCCAGCTGCTCACTTCAGGGGAAGTTCACTTTATGCAAGATATAAGTGAGATGCTAAACACAGCAGGTGGCTGTATGTCAGAACTCTCTGGATTTTAGAAACCAAGAAACATATTTTTTTGTCATACAAATCACAGCTGTAGAGGTTTCACAATGGAAAGTTAGGCTATGTTCACACAGCAAATCTGAAGTCAGATCTGTTTCGTTTCATATGTGGTCTGAAATCTGATCTGTGGTATCTCAGTGTGAGCAGCTGTTATTGTCATTAAGACGCAACACATTTGTAATCATACAAATTGTACAATACTGTGTCCAGCAGTGTCTGAATACACTCACCTCAGCTCATTCTTTTCTCATACACATGGTTCTACAAATGTTTCTTCACAGTGGTTCCATTATGAACCATTTTTGGCTCCTCAGGAATCCATTGTGTTAAAGATACTTTAAAAATCATTACTTTCTACCTTATATAATAGTCTATAAACATTTTCCACTACAAAGAACCAAGTGAAACCGAAAGGTTCTACAGATGGTAAAGGTTCTTTATGGAACCGTACAGCCAAAATGGTTCTTTAATGGCATTGTGAAGCACCATTTTTAAAAATGTAAAGTGAACTATCTGATGTCCATTACATACTGAATAGTGAATTAAATTACTAGTGATAGGTTTGGGACACAGTGTGTGCATGAATACGTAAAATGTCTTTGTCACTTACGCTTTCTCATGAGTTCAGCGCAGAGACGTTACAATAGCAGCCAAATTTCCAATTGCTTCACCCTCTTTTCCCAGATGAACATCTATTATGAGTTTTTTGTGGGTCTCTTGATGCTTCGCTGTTACTATAGCAACTGATCATCTGAACAAACAGATCAGATTTCATTACAATGCAAAATGACAGTCAGTCCTAAAGATCCAATTTGAAAACCAATTTGGATTTGTGTGCAGTGTGAACAAACCCGAAGTATTTCCAAAGTCAAAGTGCATATGGTGCGGACGCTCTCGGAACCTTCTAGAATCATTCTAGAACTTTTATGAAGTTCCACCTTCTTGCAGAATGCAGACTGCTGTTATAATCCGGTGTGTTTGATTAGAGATTAAACTAAACTCTATAAGCAGATTTTCATGACCAAACCAGAACCAAAACACAAACCTACAAGTACAAACTACACAAACTGGAAAAAAAACATCTGTTTATTGTTCAACTGCACACTGGACTTTCAATTATGTATTATAAAGCAAGAACCAGGCATAAAAAAAGAAGAGAAAAAATGGATGTGGAAAAAGAGAGGGAGGATAGCAAAACAAGAAGATATCCTAATAACAGAGAGATGTAGAAAGAAAAAGCACCAAGCCATTGTTAAAGTTACAATGTTATACTACCAGCCCTAAGCTATTATTTTGCTATTGATCTTTTGGATGGGTTTAATATATCACAGAATTCTTCATGTTTGTGTGTGTAGTTGTGTGTAGTAGTTGTACAATGGACTGTTTGTTTACTACAATACACTGTAAGCAGATAGATGGCAGGTTTTAAAACAACAGACCGAACACAGACACGTTTCACACCGGAGGCAGTGTGGCCTACTGGTTAGAGAGCTGGACCTGTAACCAGAAGGTCACTGGTTTGATGTCCGATGCCGGCAGGAAACAACTGAGGGGCCCTTGAGCAAGATACCTCACCCCTAGGTGTGTGTGTGTGTGTTGGCCAGCGCATCCTGTTACTTCACTATAAATACCCTGTTTAACTGTTCAAAAGCCCAGATGCATACAACGCATTGTTATCCTGAATATTTATGAACACCAAACAATTTAAAAACTACAACAGCAAGTGAGATAGCAGATGTCAGAAATGAGTTTATATTTCCTATCTAGTAATTTGATTTGTCTAATAGCATGTTTCTGGTTCATTCTATCAACCAATCAGATACTGGGTTTAGGAATTTGGTTGCAGGACCAACAAAGCGTGCGCATGACTCCTCAACTGAATCACACGGTGCTGCGTGTCCCTTCAGACAAACGCATTGTACTGCATGTTGAAATATTTCAAAGCCGTAGCCACTGGCCATGAGCTTCATTTAAGCAGTTCGCCCGCTTTCAGGGACGTTGAGAAGCGTAGACAGGTGAACTACGCTGTGTGTAATGAAGGAGCCGAGGCTTAAAACCAACTTTAACTCAAAGTTCTCCCCCTGGACGTAACTGTGGAGAGAAAAGAGGGCGGCTGAGCTGGAGAAAGGATTTCAGAAGGGTTGTCAGAAACAGTGAGAAAAATGGCTACACATTGTTTGGCATATTGCGATTGGCAGTTTCATTAACATGCTCCTCCTTCACGGCCCTAAAAGAACATGTCGCTTTACCAACAGTCTGCACACTGCAAAAAATGTAACCTTTGTTCCTTAAAGCTAGTATATATACTAGTATATATATACTAGAAAAAACCTTGTATAAATGTTCAAAGATATATTTCACTACATTTGAGTGTTTTTCCTGTTGTCTTGCGAGGGGGAGTTTCATGACACGGCTGTTAAAGACTGTGTCATTTTAATCTAAGGACACATTTAGCTCCACCTCACGGATTACCACACACAGCACAACACACAGATTACAGATAATTCACCATCACACAGACTGTGTCTAAGCAAGAGAGAGAGAGAGAGAGAGCAAGAACTGAAAGTAAAACAGAGCGAGAGAACATACGGTCAGACACAGAGAAAACACACAAATCCAGGCTTAACAGATACTTAAACTACAGATACTGTACAAAACAATAAACACAATAACTGACTACAATAACTATTTAAAAGAGTACATATTTTTACATACAGTAAAAATACATACATACATACATAAGAGTACAAACATATTTTCCTCTTTCATTTTTTATCTAGTTCATCTTTAATTTGGCTACCAACCTTTGGTTAGTTAGTTTGGTTAGTTTGCGACATGCAACAGTTACTGTATGTGTGTGTGCAGCACAAGCTGTCCAGCCCTGTTTAAAACAGAGGCTAGATGGGCTGAGAATATGTGCTTTCCATTAAAACCCTTTTAACCTGCTGTCTAGTGTCTTCCACATATACAATAGCCTGTTCATCTGTAGCACCTCTTTCCACACAGACCAGCAAAAAGAGAACAAAAGAGAGAGATAGAAAACAAGCGGGAAGAATGTCTCTCAATTCGAAATTTTGATGTTAACTGTGACAGGGCGAAAATAAATGTGTCTTGAGAGGACATCTGAAGAAATTCCTACTGAAAGACTCTGAAAGACTCATAAATCAAACAAATTAAGTTTGGCTTTAGATCGTATAATATACGCAGGTTTCACAGCTGTAGGGATACAGGATACAGCAAATTTCATTACCTCAGTATATAAACTCTTGCGTCTATGAGATACTCTCACTGGTACAGATTCTGAGGTCTATTTGTGTGAATATACAAATAAGTAATCATATTGCTCTGCCAGGAGAAACTTTGCTAATAGAACAAAATGCTAACAGGTACATAGACAAATGTCTACCTGTGTGAGTGTGTGTGTGTGTGTGTGTGTATGATAAGCACTTATCCTTCCTGTCACGACACCCGTGTCTGCAATGGCCCATTAACTAAGAACGGATGAGTCACTTTAAAAGCCTTTTAATTGGTGGGAGGGGCTGATCTGTAGTTATCGTCCACTCACAGTCAGCACTTGTGCAGTTATTATATTCATTAATGCGGATGATTATGAAGCTCAGTGACAGGAAACGCCCAGCTGTTCTCCAGCGCCGCAGACACCTGCAGCAGTTACACTACAACGCAGGCCGAAATAATGAAATGATACCTGCAACTGTTCTCTCTCTCTTTCTGTGCGTGTGCCTGTCACTCTCTCAGACGTTATTAAGAGATTATTTCTCTATTAAAAGACACGCATATTGCTCTTTCTTGTAGGTGTCTATTGGAGCAAGTACAATACAGAGTAAACCCTGATGTGAAACCCTACTGAGTCCTGATGTTTGTTAGGAAAACCACAGAGATGCTAGCTGCCTACATAGATTGTAAACAGTATCTTAGGCATTTCCATTAAACAACAAAAACTTTAAAAATGATATTTTATAAGTTCTAGGATTTAAAACATCCAGGTTTTATATGTTGCATTAACATTGCTGTTTGGTTATTAAAACTTTTTTTAATTCTGTTTTAATTTGTCATGTTTTTACAATGTTTTACAACTTAAAAATGACATACATACACATAAATAAATGAAAAATGTTCTACTAACTTTTGAAAGTTCTACTAACCTTTAGAGAACATTAGCCAATGTTCTGAGAATATTCCCTGTTAGCTGGTCTAGCTTTTAAAACAGAGCTAATGTGCATGTCACAGACAGAAAATATGTCTCTGAAAACACACACAGGTTAAAAGAACAATTTCACACCCATGCAGTAAAAAAATCTGTCCATACATGCAATATTGAGGCAACACCAAGCGGTTGTTGTTGTTTACCGTTTTCTCTAAGCAGATTTCTCTCGTGTGATTACTGCTCTCAACCGCACAGATTTTCCAAACCGACGCATAATGACTTTTCTCTGCTAAAAGTGAGTGTTTACACACCCTGTTCCCAGAATGTGTCATAAATATTACTGTGACAGATGGTGAAAATGTGCTTTTAATGACATCACTTCCTGTGCAGATGTATCTAAGCAACATTAAATATCAAACTAATGCAAAAAAGACTCTGTGGATTCCGCTTCTTAGCTCTGTTTCTCTTTCTCTCTCTCTCTCCCTGCACAGTGAGAGTGTGTAATATTAAAGTCGGATTAGGGCAAAAAGCGGATTAGCTTTTTAGTAGCATTTGTGTTTTATTTAAAGTTCTAATATTAAAGGACTAGCAAAAATAAACCCGGTTTAAGCATATTTCTCTTACACGTTTCAGATCGCTGCCATGTTAAGGATATTTATTCTTACGTTTTTATCTGGTCTGCACTTCCTGTAGTGAGAGACAGAGTGGCCGCGGGAGGTTGGCGGTGAGAGGCTCGCGGTTGCTCTGTAGGTGGAGAGATTTGCTCTGCCGCCCTGTAATCTGCTAATCTGTTCAAATGCTATCCTCCAGGCCATGCTGTCTTTGGGAGAGCGTGGTGTTAGATTATTTAAGCCTGTAGCAGGAGACAGGCGATCATCCCTTTCTGATAACTGTGAAATGGAGAGATTCGTGTAAAATGACAGCTGAGCAGGAAATTTGCCTAGCAAGCACTTTGCCCTAATGCTCTCTCTCTTTCTTTTTCGCTCTCTCGCTACAACGCACTAAAATTAATTACAGACCACAGAGAACTTGTGAAAAAGCTCCATCCATCAAGACAGACACTCTCTGGATGCGAGACATATTTAGAGTGTGACACGCGTTTACATGCACAAAATATAACCACATTTCATTTCTCATAAATAAAAAAACAAAACAGCCTCAGGCAACTGATAAAAGGAAACTTAAAATAACTGAAGTCACTTTAACCCATTTAATTCCTTTATTCTGAAAGGATTCCTTTGTTATGAAATTCCTTTATCTATCAGCCTGTACATATCTAATGTACATACATACATACATACTGCTTTAAATTATGACTAAATCGTAGAATAAAACTATTGTTAAAACATTTTGAAAATCAGGGTCAAAATACATTACAAAGCCTTCCTGTAGCTCAACTGGTTAGCAGTGCAAAGGTTGTGGGTTTGACCCCAGGAAATGCAAGTACTGGTAGAAAAAAAATGTATACCTTGACTTCACTGTAAGTCGCTTTAAGTGTCAAATGAATTAAAATGTAAAAAAAAAATTAAATGCAAATAAAAAGCAAATAAAAGTTTAATTAAACTCAAATAAACAGTTTAAATTTAAACTACCTGTACACCTTGCAAACGTATCTCACAGTTCACCCAGCAGAACGCAGACAGGCAATGCTGCTCTAGAATATTCTGAAATGTCAGAATGAATAGACGTGAGGAGAACATGCCCAGACCTTAGTATCACATGACCTCTCTGTTGTGGTCGGGCCTCCTCCAATAATCCAGAGGTCAGTGTTTCTTCATTCCCTGTCTGACCCACATTTCCACACCTCAGTCAAAATCCCACAGCAAACAGCCAACCCTCAAGCAAACATCCTCCAACACACATCAAACCCAGGAGAGCCCTCACAGACAAAAGGCAGCAAACAAAGGAGGCAAAGTAACATCTTGACAGCTGTCCAGTCTGGGCAGATGATGTCATCTTGTGCTTCTGTTTTTTCTCCTCTACACATTTATCTCATCCTCATTTCTTGTCATCCTGATTCTCATTGAATGTCAGAGGACAGCGTGATGTTCCTGAGTTCTGTCTTTATCTGCATCTTGAAATATGTAGCAGAGGTGCGACTGATCTCCCTCAGGTCCTGTGACAGGGGTCAGAACTTTTAGACAGAGCTCAGATGAGGCCACGCTGCCACTGTGACAGGAAATGTTGCTGTCTCTGAGGCTATTGTATTTTTTGATGCTTTTCTTTGTTGAAGGAAAGCTTTTAACTGTTACGTATAAGAGGCAGAGTTCACAGTGCTCCAACATCACCATTTCAAACAGTCATAAAGTGTAACTTTAACACACAGATCCAACAAAACTCAACCTTTGAAATCTAATGCTTGTTTGTATTGCTAGGCCTTGTGAACTTTAGCTTTTATTTTTAAACTTTTTGTGACTTTTAAATGAACGGGAGAAGGTGGAATAGAATGGGAAAATGTTGCAAACCGGACTTAAACTTGCATCACCACCTGTGCATTAGTCACCTGTTCAATATATCAAAGCATGTGCACTAAATACTAAGCCACGACTCTGAAGGTTTAGCAAGCTTTCTGTTCTTGTTTAATATACAGCTGGTCTTTTCTCATCTCTTTGTATTTTTAATTTACATGATTTTTGCAGTATCAAAACATTTTTTTCTAGGTTCTTAAAGGACAACATTACAGCACTTTCTCTCATGCTGAATTGTGCAGAGCATGTGTTTTATTCTGTGGTAATCTAGGCCTGACGGACAGGAAGCTGTTTTGTTTATGGAGAGTGTGAGCCGGCTGCCATCTGCTCTAAGATTAAACACCAGACACTGATGGAATACATAAACACCCATCAAGATCAAAGCAGCTTGCTTAAGACACCCA
The DNA here is from genome assembly GCA_036877545.1 of Yasuhikotakia modesta. NCBI lineage: Eukaryota > Metazoa > Chordata > Actinopteri > Cypriniformes > Botiidae > Yasuhikotakia > Yasuhikotakia modesta. The sequence continues at coordinate 10,361 of JBAJNP010003593.1, read as the reverse complement.
TAAACACCTATTTTAAAGCACTTACCCTTGTGCCTTACCTACATGTACTGTTAACCCACGGAAGCATCGTTTGACCAATCAGAGACGAGTGTTTAACATGTACATGGATGTCACGTGTTTGTTCTTTGCATGGAGTGCACAGCAGGAGGTATTCAACAGGAGGCTGTGGTGTTACCGCAGGGGGTCCGCTAATTACAGTAATGTACTGTACATACTGTTATACTGTATGCATGTTAATGTACAGTGGGCCCAGCTTAAAATGCGATACTCTGTTTTATGCTAAATTAAACAAAGGGCCTTTGATCCTTTTTTTAAACACTAAAAGGGATCCTTGGCCTGAAAAGATTGAAGCCCTCTGGTTTGTACAGTGTAGATGAATACTGGTTTTACATTTACATTACTTTCAGTAAATTATAATTACGTATTACTGCACATATATTTGGTTATATAATATGTTGTTTTGAATAACCAGACTTCAAGCCAGGAATCAATAGCTAAAGGCTAAAATGGGCATAATATTCTACTTTAAAGCAACTAATAATTAATAAAAGAGAAATAGCATAAGATTCTATAAAAATACTGTGTGCAAATGTTTGAATGCAAACAAATGTACAAATGGAACAAAAAGTTTCACAGCGATTGTGAATCAAAACCCTTGTCCGGCGAGCTGAAACTGTCTCCAAAGTTATTACAGAACACAAAGAAAGAGCTTTAGTCATGTGACCTCTCACACGTAAACTGCAGAACTCATATACCAGCGCAAATAACCAGAGAGAACCGGCATATCAGTGACGATACAACAGCTACACACAGCAGCACTACATCATTGCGTGAGCATGATGCTTTATACTGTAGAAAAGGTTTGTGACCTAAAAATGTGCTTCGTGTGATAATGTAAGAGGCGAAAGGTTGAGTGCAATACTGCAGCGGAAGGGTTTGAGTAATGCAGGCAGGCAGGAATAATGCATTTTAACTGACTCTATATGGATCTCCTAAAATAAAAGTTTGGAGATACATAATTTTAGAGCTTAACTCTGCCTTTAATCTCACACTGCTTCCAAACCTCATGGTTTAATTGTGCTCTGTGAATACTTTAAAAACTATATTACATCGTCTCACACACACACACACACACACACACACACACACACACACACACACACACACACACACACACACACAGAAACACACAGACACACACCAGGCCTCAGTGGAGCCTGTGGTCCCTGTGTAATTGGAGTAAATCATTCTTTATGGATAATTTATTTGAACAAAGTGAAGTAATTTGCATTCTTTGTGTGGTGAATGAATTATCATCATGCACAAGTGGCACGTCGTCATTCATAGCCCTGCATGCAAACAGCAGTAGAGGTCTAAAACACAGCCACTGTAAGATGCCAATAAACTGTTCATGACTGCAGATTGAACTGAGTACTGCAGTTGCATCACAATTAAAGTAATACTGTAGGTTTGATCCGTGAGTAAAATGAATAAAGCATTTTTGCAAACATTTTTCCCTCTTTAAACTTGTTAAAAATGTTATATCAAATCAAATAATTACAGTTTAGTTTTCTAAACTAAAAACAACTAACATTTAATACAACTAGAATAAAAATGCATTTATTTACTTTGTAAAACTACTGTTTATAATAGTAAAAACAAGGATTTTTGAAAACATGACCTGCCTCCAAAAACGTCTGTTTTTTTTGTTGACGTTTACAGACAGAGAAAGAGAGCGACAGAGAGAATAAGTGTGAGATGGCAGATTGGGGATAAAACAAGGGGAGAGGTGACAGAAATCATAAAAAACAAACACTGAACAGCACCATCGGTCAGTGAGGCGTGTGCCAACGTGACCCTCACACACGCTCAAGCATACAATCTGTCTCTCCTCATAGCGTCCATGTCACTGGTCCTACTTTGTGTCTTGTTCAGGATAGGTAAATTTAGGACATGTCAAAAGGAGTCATGCTTTACAGGGCAGAAGAGCACCAGACACACGCACACACACACACTCTCAGAGGGCAGGACAGCTCAGGACAGCTCAGGACTGCAGTCATCCACAGATGTCATGTCTTTTTTTGCGTATTATCTCATGACACACTCATCTGTCTCTTTCCACACCTCATTCGATTTCTTTCTCTTTTTATGCCCTTCACTAGCTCTCTGCAACCTTCTCTCAGTCTCTCTCTCTCTCTGGGGATATTAGTTTTATTGAGAGGATGAGCCTCATAAAGAATGACCTACAGTAACTGCTAACTTCCTGGCCATATTCCCTGTATGTGTGTGTGTGTGAAACAAATACTTTACTCTCATTTAGCTCATTGTCCCTGAAGCTTTTGCTGTTCGTAGTGAAGAGGAGTTTGGAGTTATTAGTTTTTACCTCCCAGTGGTTTACAGTGTGTGTGTGTGTGTGTGTGTGTGTGTGTGTTCAGTCACCTTGCTCTGACCTGTTAAGCAGTAGTGTGTAATTAACTGATTACATGAACTATTTCCTGTCTCTCGTCTGCTCTGATTGGCTCACACTTAGAACTCCCAGACCGCTTACCCAATCAAACTGAATAATGGCTGTGCAGGGAAGACCTTGGACAACAGAGATTTCAACATTCTGGTGACAAATACACCTGGTGAAATGCAGATACATACTGTGGCAGGACTGTTGCTAATAGAGTAAAAGATGGAAACAATTTTAGGGGCCCTGTAGCACAACAATTCTAGTAGGATTGATACTGGTAGGATTGGTACTGGTATAATAAATAACTGTATTTATAATGTATAATGTATATTATTTATATTATATATATATAAATACAGATTAAAAAACAATGAATTTATAAATTGTGTGTCAATGTGGTGAAGGTTTAAATTAAGAACATGTTAATTTACTGACTAATAACCAGACGTCAGGTAAAAAACGCTTCTGTAACTCATCACTGCAAAGATTTGATGGATACATTTCTGTGTATGATATTAATTTGTATTTCCTTCAATACGTTCAGTTAAAAATAACACAATCAACTGTGCCTGACTACTTCAGTAGCTTGTCTAATCTGTCTAATTCACACTAAAATGCAACATGCCGAATGTCAAAATTAACGAATGAACATCGCATAGAATTTATTTTTTTACAGCTGTATGAGCACATCAGTTTATGTAATTCAGCTAAAACTGAGCTAAATAATAATGAGCAATAACAGAGAAATGATAAAGGATAACACGTCAAATGTAATAATGAGGAGAACAGACACAAAAACATTGGCACCAATCGAGCAATTGGTCAGAAAATGACTTGACTGAGATTCTAACTCTGTGATGCATTTAAGCATCGCAACATGTCAGTATATGTGCACAGATCACCAGGCCAAAAACTAACTAAATAAGAAGCTCACAGAGATGCATAATACACAAACATTCCAGGCTTTATGTCCCTACAAAGTGGTCACAATAGAAAGCAATATAACTGTCAACCACAAACATTGCTTTATCTTTCATAACAAACCAATGTTTAGGACAATAAACTCAGCAGCACTTTTTACATATAATTCTAATATACTGCAGTGGTCTCTGCATGAGCTCAGATTTCAGTGTCCGTTCTTTTCCTAAACACACATTATAGCAACATTCCCTGGATGACTTTTAAGCTAATGAGTCCTCTTACTTATGGACACACACACACAGTTACATGCTAACTGATACACGCTGTCCATATGTCTTAAAGTTGTGCCATCACTATATAAGCACTAATTTCTGATACAAAACAAAAGCCTGTTTTGATCTATTAAAAAATGTATTTCAATGGTAATATCAACACAAAACTGACCTCATTCATGCCACATTGGTGGGCTTCTAATGAGACAGCTCATTAAAATGATCAACACTGTAGGTTATAATGGAAAACGATGCCATAACAACCGGCTTCAGGCCGAATGAACTTTGAACTCGACTTACCGATGTGACTGCGGTGAGAGGAGGCGTCCGACAGGTGACCCCAGAGAGACAGAAGGGTCAAAAACAGCAGTATGAGCCACACACATACCCTCTGTACCCCCCGCTCCTGCATGCTGAAAAACACACACACACACAAAAACACATCAGGACACGACTGGCACGCTGATCAGAAAAATTATTACAAGACTGCATGTTTTAGGGGGGATCGTATTTTGCATGTCATCATTTTTCCCTGAATGTTTTCTGATGCATTAAACACTTTCTGTTGGATCTCAGCAGGACAGATTGAAGGATACAGATGAAGCTAGTTACGTTTTCTCCCTCCTTTTAATTTCTCTTATTCCCTTCATCTTTTGACACTGTCTTTTTATCTTCAGAAACAGAGAAAGGCGAAGATATTTGCATTATATAACAGATTATTTATTTACAACATACTGACTTTTGAAAAAAGGCAAACAGTAAATGCAAACTCAATGTGTGTGTGTGTGTGTGTGTGTGTGTGTGCTTACTCTTGAAGAGCCAGATCACCCAAAACAAAAAATATTTATTATTTATTCTTGTTTCTTATTATCTCAAACTTGTGCCATTCCAGGACTGAATATTGTTCAAAAATCACCTCAACCAGCTCTTGCCATACAAAGACAAGCTCCAGTTTCTATCAAGCAGCAAACAGCACCGTAAACTCTGGAACAGAGTATAAACAAACTTACTTGAGAATTTGGAAAACAGTGCAAGTCATATGGACTAGTTTTATGGTGCGAAATGTTCTGATTTTGTGTTCTAACAGCACACAGGCTGAGAAAAAAGGTAAATAATAAGTAAATAAACAATATTTACTTATTTAAATAGACAAAGTCCAATAAACGAAACTTCAATTTGTTTTATATTTTTAAATATTATTTAGCCACCCAAAGAAACACGAGTCTTCTTTCCTGTCAGTTATTGTAATAGAAGTGAAAGACTTGATTTGAGTCTCTCCTCTGATTAGCATCGACGTGTTTAATAATGGATTTGCTTCTTTAAATTCATGGAGCTTCTAAACCTGCAAAACACACACACAGTGTTTGAAACTCCAGACATGAATAAGGCTATTAAGCTGCTTGATATACAGATAGAGAGAGAGAGAGAGAGAGAGAGAGAACGTGAGATAAACAACATAAAAGATGATTTGGAGGTTTAGAAGGGAAATTGTTTTCTAAGCTGAGGGAAGTTTTGCGAGGCTCTGTGGGAATCTGTCAGGTTATGCAGATTTACTGTATTAATTATCTTTCAGCCAGAACAGCTCGCTAGAACCTCTCCGGATCGGAGCTGAGGGGTGGGCAGGAAAGCCCATCGTGTGCTGAACCAACGCCTGGAAATAGTTTTATGATCTGCTGGTGGATAATTCAAACACACACGAAGATGTTACATCATATTCTGATATCAAGATTTACTCACATTCAGTTAAAACAAAACTTTTTCCAACATTCGCCTGTCTATCATTGTTTGGTAGCCCTGCCCCAAACTCATGCCATTGGCTGAGCGATGCTGACAGTACTATAGAAGCAGTATATAAACAAATATACAAAACAAAATGAGAAGAGAGAAAATAAGAAAACATTTTTAAACATGTTTCAAGAAATAACCTTATAAATATTCATTTAATAAATAAACCTAATGAGAGTTAATTATGCATCGC